>JAULKJ010000008.1:11968023-11978715 GCA_032355405.1 Rubia balearica
AGAAGAGATCCAGGCTCTCTGCTGCTTCTAAGCCATCTGAGGCCAAGGCCAGGAACTAGAAATCTTGAGTTGTCTTCCCTTTAGATTTTACGGATATTAAGTTTTGGTGTTGGTTGAACTATCTATGTATTAATTTTGGATTGTTTAGTCTTGATTTTGTCTTGCCATTCTGCTGGATTTGCTTCATACTGGTCATTGTTATCAGCATTCAGTCTTTGATGAAGCCTTTTGGTTGCTACTCTAGGAAGCTATAACAAGTCTCAGTCACTCAAGTACCAAGTCTGCTCCACTATTGTTGCTTTTAATAAAGAAGAAAGATATTGGGACTTCCTGCATCTTAGGCTAAGCAGCATGCATCATAGCTGGATCAGTATAATGAAATATAAATAATTACAATTAGTTTGAATAATCATAATCTAATTTTTAAAAGTTGTTGCAACAAGAAATTTTATGGTTAGTTTGTTAGTTGATCGTGAATTGGGTCTGGTTTAGTGAGGTCCAGGGTTCAAAACACATCCCAACAAGAATTGTGAATATTAGAGCAATTTCTTGATGGGGATTACCCAGCGTCATGGGACCGTATCGGTGGTCCCTGCTGTGGTTTCCTAACCTGCATGTGGTCGATGATGGTGAGATCGTGGTGGTTCCGATTTCGGTGGCGGCGGTTCGTGATGTGGATTTTGGGTTTCAGGAGGGCGTCCCTAGCTATTCAAATGGATGGAGTTTTAGGCTCCACTGAGTTTCAACAGATTCAATGTTGGTGTCTCCTAATTAGATCATAGATTACGATATTAATATGTAATTTGGTTGCTTGTATGTAATCTTTCAACAAAAAAAGTCTGTTAGTTGATCTAAAACGTCTAACACGGGATTTTCTTTAAGCGTCTTTGTTTAAATGATAACTGCAATAATTAATCAATATTCATTTTTACTTGTAAGAGAATTTTGATTGTATTATAATTTACAAGGTCCTATAATTTAACGTAATATACATTTAAGGTATTTCATGAAGTGATTTCATCTAATTAAGTACTTGTAAAATTGATCTAGAACTCTTAAAACATTCAATTTGTTCAATTTTATTAATTTGTGTGTCATTCTAATTTTTAAAGTATATATCATTCATAGAAAAAGTTACATGTGATATAAAAAAAGAATCATTTATTTAATTATTCATATTTGTGATATTATAGCTTGATATGATAATCTAACAATTTTAAATAATAAGAAACTTGCATACACCATTCAATCAAATTCAAATCTTGTTCGGTTGAGTTAAGATCAATTTGGGTCTCGTTTGATAAGAATTATGATTGATTCGGGTCCTTTCAGTTCAAATATCTTTCGAATACATTGGGCGTCTTTCGAGTGTGTTCTTCTGGGTGCGCAAAGCATAGGTCAAAGAAATCATCCAGTCTATGTGGCGCAACCCAGGGCAACAGACGTCAAACATAACTATTATACAACAGAGGTCGATGGGAGGCTGTAAATGACAATGCAGAGGCTGAGCAATTGGAGCAAGGAGAATGTCATATATCCCGAGAAGATGATACAACAAAAAAGGAATGTGATCGAGAGATTGCAGCTGCGGGGTGACTTTGAGGCGGCCAAAGAGAGCTCAGATCATCTGGATGATCTCCTCTTCCAAGAACTAGACTTCTGAAAGTAAAGAGAAAAAACCTACTGGTTCAAAGATGGTAACAAAAACATTAGCTTCTACTAGAAATGGGTACGAAAAAAAACAAGGGGGAAATCACATCATGCAATTGAAGGATAATATCGGGGCTTGGGTGACAGTTCTGGGAAAACTACGGGAACTCGTGGCAGATAATGTGAGCACGGTGTTTGTTAAGGATTCTATCATGTCGCAGGATGCGTTCAGCCAATCAAGTTTAGGAGATGTACTGGAGCTAATTAGGCCGGCAGTAAGCAGCGAGCAACAAAGGGATATCACGGCTCCTGGCACAACGGAGGAGGTCAAAACTGTGGTTTTCCAGATGGGGAAATGGAAGTCACCAAGATCAAACGGCATCCCAACGGGCTTCTATCAAAACTACTAGAATGAGGTGGGCAAGGAAACAACAATAACAATCAAGGAGTTTTTCACTTTGGGGAAAATGCTGAAGGTATAAAACAACACCAACATCACGCTCATCCCAAAACCATCTGATTTGAGACCAATTAACTTGTGAAATGTTACATACAAGATAATATCGAAAGTCATGGCAAATATGCTAAAAAAGATAATGGGTTACCTAATCCTCAATAATTAAGCCACTTTTGTCTAGAGTTGATCAATAATAGAAAACTCATTAATGGTGCAAAGATGTTAGAGAAAATTAGAAGACACAATTCAGCTGTGATGAAAATAAACATGAGTAAATCATATGATCGAGTGTCGTGGGGGATTCTGGAAAATGGAAATGATAGGGTTTCATGCAAGGTGGATATAATGGGTGATGGAGTGCGTGACTATGGTGACGTATGCTGTCAAGTTCAACGATGCGTGTTCGTAGAAATTTGAACCAAGGCAAGGCTTAAGACAAGGTTGTCTGCCGTTTCCATTCATTTTTATAATCTGCCAAGAAGCGTTGTCTTCATGATAGATTTGACACCCTTCCAACGAGCAAGCACGGGTGTGCAGTGCGGAAGAGGAGTACCACAAGTGTCAAATCGGATGTTCGATGGCGATTGTATCATATTCTTTGTGGTCACAAAGGTAGGATTCTGGAAATTAGCCTCAACACTAAACCTATTCGCAATCTACTCAGGTTAAAGGCTTAATTTCGACAAACCTGTTTGCGACAAATTTGATCAAATTAATCTTTAATATCAAGGGCAACCTTCTACAAGAAAAGTACCTGGGACACGATCTAAACTTCAAGGGATCGAAGGTCGGAATGTTCAAAAGCAACCTCAATAAGATCATCTGAAAAACGACAACATGGAGGAAAAGCTACATGTCCGTGATGGAGGGAGAATCACTCTATGCAAACATGTCCTTGCGGAGCTTTCCCAATAAATCATTGAAACTTTCATGATTCCAAGAGCAATTGCAAAGGAAGTGGATAAATACATGACAAGGTTCATATGGGCGGGCGATCCCAAAGGAAGAGGAATCCACTGGAAAGCGTGGAGAATGACATGCACCTCAAAATGGGACAAGGGGAGTATGCGATTAACGATATAGATGAACCAGGCGATGCTGGGGAAACATGCTTGGTCACTACTCATGAACAAGGAATCTTTTCCACTTGGCCAAGTATTGCCAGCAGCATGATCCACTACTCACCAAACAGAAGCCGAAAGACTCATGGGGATAAAGAGGCATCTTATGGGTTATGAATCTCATTAAACCACACCTAAAGTAGATGATTGTGACGGGTACTAGAGTGGACATACAGTCTAATTGTATCCCAAATAAAGTCAACCTGACCCGATACAAAGAACACCTTGCCAAATTTGGGCTTCAAGGTGAACAACCTCACCGACACAACCAAGACATGTAGATTATCATTGTTGGGGGGTGTTGTTGTCACTAGAGACAGTAAAGGAAATTGTCAAAATCCATGCCACAGTACATTCTATAGGAACTACCGGGTTTTGGGACAAGGAACTACTGGAAAAATACACTATAAAATCAGGCAGTTATATCGTGTGTGAGCTAAAGTAGAGTCTGTTTCCATCAACCTCCACAACAGGGAAGATCAATTTTAGAAATCTCCACAAAGAAGAAGATCAATTTTAGAAATCTCTATAGAATGGGAACGTTCCAGAGAACGTCAAACTCCTGATCTGGAGGATGATACAAGGATTTTTCCCTACCAACCCAAATCTGCGAAAAAAAGGTTGAATTTATCAATAGTGTGACAGGTTCAATAGGGGAAGAAACGGTAGAACACATGTTATTTCATTGTGAGTTTGCAAAGAGATTCTGGTTACTTAGTAGGATAGGATTGGATTTCAATTGGGAACAACCATCATCCTTAAGAGATTTCCTGAGTCAATGGTTCAAATTGGCCCCACAAAAGGAAGATAAGAAGCTGGCATGCTTCGTAATATGGGTTATCTAGTACGCGAAGAACATGGCAACTTTCGACCTAATAAGGTTTTCAATCGATTAAGCGATCACTATCATAGGGATCTAACAAAGGCGTCCAGCAAAAGCACAACACCAGCATGAACGAAGTCCTTGAACAACATACAGCAACAGAGAGGTTGCATAATCAGCCAGTGACACAGGATGACCCAATCCAAGAGGCAACAAAGGTGGGGAACATTTATCTGGTATAGCAAAAGAAAGGAACGGTGGGCAATCAACTCTTCTAGGGAAGATCAGTAATCAACACGGACGCAGTATTCTACAAATCCACTGGGAAAGGAGTAGTGGCGTGTTTCACGAGACCAAATGGGACGGTGTAAGGTTGGACCGACTTAAGCTCTTTGTAGACCCTCTCGCCGGTGCAAACTAAATTGACAACCATACTAGGGGCAATGAAGGAGGCAGGCACAAGAGGGATAAGACGCCTGACAATAAGATCGGATTGCAAAATAGCTCCTTGGTACATCAAAAACTATCCAAAGGTCCCTTTAGACATCAAGAAAATAGTTAAAGTTTCTAGCTATGGGGTTTCCATATCTCACAATTGTCAAAGTTTATAGGTTAGAAGTAACAGCGCACACGGTGTTGCACGGGCTGTAATGACTTGTAACCACAATTTACCACCCAAATAAGAAGTAGCCCACTATGTTTTAAAAAAAAAGGATTAGTTGTTAATGAGCTTGAAACTATGGCAAACCCTGAGCAGTTCATGGCTGGCGATGTTGAACGGGGTCCTAATGGAAGGTAATTTTAGATTTGATTGCATAACATTGAAGCTTTCATAAATCTCCCTGCTAAAATTAGAAAAATTAATCTATCCATCCATTTTTTCCTGGGTAAATCGTTTATAGGACGAAGGTTTATAAGGTTTTCATCCCTTTTTCTATTAAGCTCAATATTGCATAATTGTACAATTACAACATATGATATAATGGGATAAATCAATTTACACAGAGACGCTAGCTAAATATTACAGTTCTAATCGAAATCCCAAGTAGTAATGAGAGAAATACACAAAGGTACAAAAAAATATTACATTTTAAACCAAAGCCTATGTAGCAATGAGTAGAGTACATAGAGGATCATTAGTTCTCATTATGCAATTGTCTGATAATATCGATCCAAATTACCAAACAGAACCAGTCACAGTGAAGCATCGAATAAACGCACTCAAAAATTTGCATCTACACTTCTGATAAAGTGTCAAGCAAAGCAAAGAAAATGAAGCTCCCCAACTAAAAATCTAGACCGTCTCCATTTGACCCGTACGACATTTTCCCTAAACTAGTCATTTTAATTGCCAAGAATATTTTTATTCGGTGTTAAAAAATCGTGTTTAATGCACAAAATTATCCCTAACTTGATTCCAAAAAGGAAATACTAGTGGATAAAGACTACAAACCTGATTGAAATTATCGGAAATAAAGGATCGCCAGAAGTCAGTTGTTTTAAGAATTTTGACTTGGAATTCTCCTTCCCATCATTGACACTTTGGATAACATATCTGAAGTCAATATATTTTTTTCCAAAAAAAAATTGCCAAAAAATATACAGTGACAGAGACAATTCCTACCCGATGCCTGAATTTAAAATTCAATTTTTTAAAACATCCTTTTTAGAAGCAGATAAAAGCCAAGAAAATGAGTGAAAAGGAAAAATAAATGACAGAAGACAAAAAAACAAAACAAATTACAGAAATAATAGCCTTCCACCCAAAAAGGAGAAAATTAAAAGTTGAAGAAACAAAAATAATAGTAAGAAGTACCCCTCGTGACCGTCCCGTTGCCTGAGAAAGTTCTCAATAGCCATTGTAAACCTGGGAAAACTTATGGCAGCCAGCTTGAAATCATATATTGGGCCCAATCAAAGATAAATGGGTGAAAATGATGTCATGCCATTAAAAACCCAAAAGACCTATCGTCATCGTGATGATGTCCTGTAGCAAAGAAGACTTGTCTTCGATTAATCTGGGGAGCCAAGAAAATATCCAGCTTCCTTCTGAGTTGACTAGTTTTGACCCGAGTTAACCAGTCTCGAACCTGAGTTTGGTTGAGTTAACTCAACACATATCCTAGTTAACTAGGTATGAGCTAACTCGGATACGAGCACCGCGGAATCGAGTCATTAACACCTCCAGGATGCTAAAACACCGCCAGGTGCCTGAACTCTACCGAGTTGAGCTCTGAGCATTGTTGGGATGCCAAAATATTGCTAGGATGCTAAACGATGAGTCAAGCACTGTCGAGATACCAGATTTGAACAATGCCAAGATGTTAGATCTGAAAATAAAAGGACGAGCCGAGCTAGCTCGGAGTTGAACATCGTAGGGGCATAAGAGTTGCTGCTTGCTATCATAGGACGAGGGCGTCCGAAGTGAATCACCGTTTGCAACCAGCGTTGGCTTCACGAGTGAGTCGTTCCTGTGGAAGGCTCGGTGTAATAACACCCATTACTCATGACCCTACGTCCACCGTGAATGAGTCCGGTGAAGTCCAATGATGTCCTTGGGAAAAAGATATTGGGTACGAGGTAAGGATGTTGGAGAGGGTGGGATTGGAGTGGGGAGGCCATCGGAGGAGGTGGGGTTCACCGGTAGTCCCTTTTACGGAGTAGCAGCACTAGGGTTTTGAGAAGGAGAGAAGCGAGGAAATGTGGAAAGAGAAGGAGGTTCTCCTAATTTTTAGTCAGTTTATTTATATAAAGTACCCAACCCCATCTATGCTCAATATAGCTGAATAAAGGTAAGCTAGGAGTAAGGATATCAGTGGAGCGGATTTCGGTGGAGGTTTACCCTACATTCGTCCTAATGAAACGGGTATGCAGTTATTTTTTATGGGAATGAGAGGGTATGGATATGAAAATGACACACGTCATGAGAAGTAAGTCGGACGTGAATATTAATTCACACCCGTCCCACCCCACTAGACCCGTTTGTGTCCACTTATTTATATATAACAAATTATTATTTCTTTTATGATGCACATATCTTACACATACTATTTTCAAGTAAATACTTATTATGTTAAAGCACATTTCAGGTATTTTTGGATGTACACTAGCTTTGAAGTGGGTAAGGAAACTCTTGCGGGTGATGGGACTAGGTGGATTTTAATGTTGGAACCGCAATGGGTAACGAGACGGGTATGAGTATAAAATTTTCAAGTGGCCATGAGTATGAAGGAACAATAATCCGCACCGCCCCGCACTATTGTCATCCCTAGCAAGAAGTATAACATCTTCCATGGCCACTACGTGGTTGCAGCTAGTCGCCGTAGTGTGGTTGTATCGGTCTGAGATTGGGTAGGCTTTTGGAGTTAAGAGATGCTAAGTCGGAGTCAAAGATTGAGAGCTTTCACAATTTGTGAGAAACACCCGGAGGAGCGCGTGCCAGGGTGTGTGTGTGTTAGAAAAGGAGGCAGAGGAGGATCGTTAGTGGAGTGTTTTTTGTGGTGGGAGAGGCCGTATTTGGTGATGGGCAGCAGCAGCCTTCCTGAGAGAGCTGAATAAGGTTGTTTGTTTTTCCTAAAAGAAAGGGCAGATCGTTTCTACAAGAGAGAGATTTGAGGTTGTGGTAGATGATCTGCACTTAGAAGCATGTGTTAACCAATGCATTTAGCACATTTTTTAGTAGCTTTTGTATATATGATTGTTACATGTAAGTAGGTTTAAATTACAAGGGGTTTAAATGGCCATTGTTGGTTTTCTTGTCTAGATCCCTCATTTTGTAACTTATTTATGTCTAATGGATTCTATGTCCTTATGAGCATCTAGATTATATTTTATGAGCTTATTTGTAGATTGCTCGCAAGCACTTCAGAGTAGTATAGTAGAAGTCCATTCGCAAGGATGATATAAGACTAAAGGCCACGAGTCCAAACGTGGTAGAAGATAGAAGGGTCAAAGAAGAAAGACAGAGAAACAAGTGAATTTTAATCCAGGAGCTAAACTGTGTTTAAGGACTGATCTGAGAATAATAAGTGTTTAAGGCTGGTACCGTTGGATTCTTCTTCTCGAGCGCTATAAAATTAACTATAAGAACTCCCAATTCTGATAAGCGGTTCACCCATAGTGGTGCAACCAAGATTGAAGGAAAAAAGCTAAGTCCAGACTGAAGACCGGTACAGCCCATGCCCCTTTGCACGACCTGTGTCCCTTCTTCACGGCAGTGCTAGCCAAGAGGACAGTGCGGCTAAGTAAAAAGGACATGACCCATGCGCCTCGAAGGTCAAGACTCAAAGACCCGGTTCACGCCCCACAATGATATACACGGCCGCACTATCAGAAAAAGGAAATCCTCAGCTCCCGCCTACGGCCCGCATATATTTGCACGGCCGCGCCATTCAGAATGCCCGAAGACCTTTCTAGCCGGCACTCGTGTGCTCAGTTGGCCGAGAGGCCTTTCCTAGTCGACGGTCTAAGTGTTATTGCACAGGTCGTGTCGCACGAGTCGTGTGCTTTTGCACGGACTGTGCCGATGTGGCATTAGTGGGGACTTTAGTGTTTCACTAGTGGGTGTATGCATGTAGGTCGTGAGCACCACTCCGATGAACGTATGCTAGTAGACTGGAAGATTGTTCCCCGATAGGTGAGGGTATGATAGTTTGTATCAACTACGGTTGTGTAAATCAACCATTGTCGTTTCAACCCTAGAGTCATCATGAGATGCCAATCCATTTGCCTCTATAGGGCTAAGGAGAAACGGTCATAGTGGAGGCCCGAAATGTAATTCTTTATGAGAAATAGGAGCGCATACCGCACTTTCCTAATTACGGAGGTTGTGTTGATAGAATAAGACGTGGGTACCTATGTGTGACAGACTAAAGGAAGTGTTGACTATCGACCAAACTATGTGACATAAACATTGAAATAGGTTTATACATCTTGCATTAGATAGCATCTAGGATCAAAGTATTCTACCGATCATGCAACACTGGTTATTCCCGACACACAATCAGAGTGACGCCCAATTGCGAGTCTTGCGTAGTTAGCTTTTAATTCATTGCATTTCCATGGACGATCCCTAGCTTGCCACTGGCTACCTTTTGGTAGTTTGTTGTGAGTACATACATTCTTATTTTTGTGAAGTGCTCCGCAGGTTAGTAGATCTCCCGTGGAGTGCAGATCAATAGACGTTCTACTCATGCCGACGAGTTTCACAAATTATTCAGTGGTGAGATTCGAGATTAAGGTGAGGGCAACTCTCACTCCAACATGTTTTCAACGGAAGTTTGAATATGAATTGCTTTGATGGTGACCTCACACTGGTACAAACCGGGAGGCTCTCAACGACTAGAGGAGGTTTTTACTCACCAGTTTTTTTCTCTCATACATGGAAGCTTCTTTTCCCAAATTTTGTCAAAGGGCATATCCTCTCTCAAATCCGCTGCAAGTGACGGAGAAATCGATTGCAAAATGTTGGCAAAGGCTTCTCAGTGACTATATTCCCAAGGATGCACCTCCTACAAGCTCCCGATTTGCAACTTTCAGTAAATGAACCGCGAAAACAAATGTGAAATCTTAAAGAGGTGCATGATGAATTTGCCGAACACTTCTGACATCTTAAAGAGGTATTTCGGGTTTAGATTTGGTCCAAACACTTTTGATAAGTCGTGAAGAGGAAGAAACTCTTCTCAACATTATGTTGTTTTAATCACAAGTCAATACGTACTTAATCAACTTTTTCCTCCAACCAAATGGATTAATGGCAATGTTTACACTCTTTGATGAAATGACTATTTGACATTTGGACATGAAATGGATAAGATGTCATACGCCATACGATAGCATGTGAAAATAAGATCAAATTTAAATTTGGTCAAGAATGGTGCCACAAAACTTGCAAAATAATGTCATTTATTCATCTGGTGAAAAAGGGAGATGTGAGTGGTAGAATCACACGTAACCTTCCTAAGGGAAAAGAATCATAGCACAAGAAAAAGATGTAATATACATAATTTAGTGGTTACATGGCGAGGGTGACTGCAGGAGCCAGGAGAAAACTGTTCCAAGCTTTTCTGTTCTCTCTTTTTTTTTCCCTCGACTGTGTAAAGATCTGAAGCAGCACACCCTCCCCCTCTATCCTTCTTTGCTGTCGCCTAACATCACTAAAATACAACTATGTGACAACACTGAAGAGGAAGCAAAAATAATATCGACGCTCATCTGATTCTGGAACATTTCTTTAATGCAGATTGCATAGGAATGTCCGTCGGGGAAATGCTCATTATACCAGACCGCTCTTCTACTTTTGCAATGAGAAGCTTTAGAAGGGGCACTCTAGAGAGAGTATCGATTGATCCCACCATGATCAACTTCTTCTGTTGACACAAACATTAGGTCAATATAACCAATTACTGAAGGATGCTCATTATTTCTTTTAAAATCAACCTCTGCAACAGTTTATGGAAGAGATGTTTGGCTAACGTGCATTGAGAAGCTAAATACAAATAGCAATGCCCATGCCAAAGTCATAATTCTAATTTCTGTAGCAAAACTGCAAGCGGAAAAAAAATTGAGAACCTTTGCTCGTGTGATGGCTACATTAATCCTGTGCCAATCTCCGAGTAATGAAGAGCTATAACTCCTTGAAC
>JAULKJ010000008.1:12013638-12024244 GCA_032355405.1 Rubia balearica
GCTGGGGCATAAATTTAATTTTTGTTTTTAATTGCACCAATGTAAGAGGATATAAGGTTGGTTTTTGAGTACTGATTGCAGAAGAATATATATAGGATTGATTTGTACTCTCCGTCCCATAATTATTGGTCTATTTACTTTTTTCACGGTTTTCAATGATCGTGTTTGACCGTCAATATCTTTAACTACATACAACAATTCCATATAAAAAATTGATATTTACAAATAGATGTTAAGATGAATTTAACAATATCTCACATGATATATTTAATGTATACATATTAGTTTATATTTATGGTTAAAGTTAATCAAAATTGACTTTGAAAAAGTAAATAGGCCAATAATTATGGGATGGAGGGAGTATATATCAGATGCTCTTTTTGCATCATTATATGATAGCAATTTTGTTTGGAGTATATTAAGTTAGTTTCATTAGCATATTTTAACTTGATTATCCTAAATGGTACCAACTTTTGAATGAAATTTGCGATTTTGTACCCAAATTTTGAATCTGACCTTTAAAGGTATCATTTTTTCATTTATGTCCAAAATAGGCACCTTTCAACAAGAAATTTGTATCAATTTTGATCAAAATTATTTCATAATGGTACCAACTTTTAACTAAATATATATATTTTTGGGACATTAATGAAAAAGTGAATCCCTTTTAAGAAAAATTTAAAAATATGGTACCAAACTGTTCATTTCACTTAAAAGTGAATACCATTCTGGACATTTTCGCAGCAAAATAGTGTTTAGTTGTTTGACTTTTTAATTTAAATTTCCAATTTTTGGATGATGAAATTAATCGTAAAAAATCCAAATACAAGATTCTTCATCAAAAACTTCAAGCAACTAATGAGGTAATTTGATGTTTATTTTTATTTATTACAATGAATTTTCTATAACTTTGGAAATCTTTTAAAATGTATTGTACTGTATAAATCATTATAATTTGATGCTAAAAATTATTGAACCAATATTTTTCATCATCCTAACCATTAACTAATCTAACATTAGACAATCTCTTTATTATATACTCTCTCAACTTAATCCCAAGCACCATATAATAGAAATTGTTTGGATTATGCTGTCAACTGGGGATATTGAAGTCATTTTGGCCAACTTAAATCCAGATTGTCTAAAAATAACATACCGATATTATAATATATTACTGATTTTAATTATTTATCCCAAACACCGTATAATAAAAATTATTTGGGTGATGCTGTCAACCGGGGATATTGAAGTCATTTTGGCAAAATTAAATCCAAGTTGTCTAAAAATAACATACTGATATTATAATATGTTACTGATTTTAATTCTTTACTATATGTAATCAATCATAACTTGTTAAAACATATAACTTCTAAAGATATATTTAAAATCATAAATATCTCATAATATATATATATCACTAAAGAAAATCCAAATAAACAAATAATATGAAATAACAAAATATTTGATTTTTTTAATACAATGATAGAGTACTTTTGATAGAAATATGTAAACATATTGTTTATTTATCATATATGGCAAAGTGTTGTTTTAAACTAGCTAACTATTAAATGTGGACATTTCATAATTAGTGAAAGTAATTAGATCATTTGATATTTACTATTATTTATTGCAATAAGATACACATAAATTATGATAACATTTTAAAATATTATAAAAATAATCATTTTTTATTCCATTCAATATTCTAAATAAATTAATTATTTCACTTCATAACTCATATAATTTTTCTTAGATAACTAAACTTAAAATTTTTAAATAAACTTTGTTTTTATTTTAAATGTAAGACACAAAATTTACATTCTAATATTTTAAATAATAATATCGCGTGATACTCCGCTGGTTTATTATAATTTTGGAAAAGATTAACTCTAGAATCCCCATGGGAAACGTAAGCACAGCTCACCACACACGAAAGAAGCTCGAAGACTTGTTCCTCTTGTGCCCTTTCTTCCTCTCCAATTGGAATTCCATTTGAAAAAGATTCTGTACTTCATAAGGATCTGCACACGCAGTGAGGGTGTGGTGCGCGTAATGTCTGAAGAAGAAGAAGTGGAGCTGAGCCCCAAGCAGAAGTTAGAAATCGCCAAATGGTTCCTTCTCAATTCCCCTCCCGGCGAAATCCAATACGTCGCTAAAGGTCTCACATTTTTCTTTTGTCGTTTATTTTGAGCCCCGCATTCCGTTCTTCTCTTGCAATTTTCCAATCACATTGCGTTTTGTTTTCCGGCAGATGTTAAGGCTGTGCTGAAGGATGAATATGTGTATGTTGCGGCGGCGGCGGATGCGTTTCCGATGTACAATAAATCCCACATGATATGTCTCCAGCTCCCTGATAGAAGCGGTGAGGTAATTTTGATAACTGGTTGCCCACGTTTGTTTTCTTTTTTCTTTTGCTAATGAAGAATGGAAAGTTTTAAAGGGTTTTTATGTATGTGTAGTATAATTTCTATTTCAATGTATTAAGGGGGGAATAGAAGGCATTGCTTGAAATTAGTACTAAGATGTTTTGGTTGATGTTATTTCTGTAGGTGTTAGTAACATCCTATAACGAGATCAGGGAAGATGAATATCTGGATCCCAAGACGGCCCAAGTGGCTGTGGTTGATCATGTTAACCAGGTACTTTCCTGTTTTTTCAAACCATGCCGTGTTAATGTTGATTCAAATGCTTCATATTGCGTCTCTTGCATTTCCTGATAAATCATGAATAGTTTGAACATGTGAATCTATGTACGCATTGGTCAAGATACTTTTGTTTGCAATTTTATATTCCTATGTTCTTCCATTTCATCTTCATTTTCGACTACAGGCCTTTTATTAAAAGATTATAGAGGGCAAACCAGTTAATTATTTGTAGAATACTCCCACAGGATTCACTATATCTTCAAAACGCTCTCTCTTATGATCTTCATCTTCTGATGTGAAGCATAGGAAATAGTTTATGTGCTTGTGACCTTCCATAGTTCCACTATTTCAGTAGACGTGGACTAATTGGAGTTAAGTGAAGTTAAGCAATATATTTTATTAACAGAACCGCATAGGAAATAGTCTTTCCTAGTTGTAAACTTCTTAGCCTGGTATCTTCTTTTGGGTACATATGCAGTTAATTCCATGCTTCTAAAAGTTAGTGTGTTAAGAAATGATAAATTTTTATGATTTACTAAGTTATTTACATGTCCTTCAGATGCTTAAATTCATTGTTTATTTATTTAAGGTTTTAGCTTTTACAATATAGTCTCGTCTTATTTTCCACTTTACTCTCTTATTACCGTATCTCATCATATGTAACCCTCAATAATGTGCATATTGTTCAGGCGTGTACAGACGTCAGACATGCAAATGATGAAGAACTCCCATCTGCATACGTAGAAGAATATAGGTAATGCTTGTTTCTAAAAATCTATACATTCTCATATAAACTAGATAAACTTGTTCACTAACCATTGTTTGAGCGTTCACGTGTGTATTGAGTATAGTGATTTTCTTGAGAAGGGGTCTTACTGTATAACTTGACTGTCACTTAAACTCAGTTCACCCACATAGATTCCAACTATACACAACAGCCTTACCTTCTAAATATGCATACTGCTAAAAACAAAAAACCTTGTCACCATGTGCTTTGTATTATATTTTGGAGTAATAAGATTGATGCTGTGGACAGATGCATCTCATTCCCATTCTTAATTGTATAACATTTTCCTTTATTAATATTCGTGCATATACATATGATGTTCTCATTGGGAAGTTTATGTCTACGTTGCTAAAACAAGCACAATGATGCCAAAAAGCCTATTAGATGCATTTCTCAAGTACCACAGTGCATGCATTAGAGATCCTCCTTGGGCCATACTTTTTTGTATTAATAATAGGTGAGCTCCATGGCCATTAAAAAAGGAGTTTTGAATATAGTTTGGATTGATGTGACGACAAAAGTTAATGTCAGGTTATAACTCTTCCTGGGACTTGGGAGACATGAGAATCATATGATTTTACATTATATATAGTGAAAACTGATATATGGAGTCACTTTAGTTATCATAGGTTAAGAGTTAGAAGTATCTAAAAGTTTAAAATATATCAGATTTAATAGTCTAAGGAAATGGATAATAGACGCCACACAATTCAAGCACTTGTGTATAAAGTATTGTAAATTTTATTATTATGCTCATTTGTCCACCTATGCTTGGTGGATCAGAGTTTTAGAAATTATTATGAATGGATGCAGAAATTGAGGGAAGCAGAAGTAGGAATATTGAGTTGAGTGAATCGATGCAGTAGACTAGATAGAATAAGAATTAATGCATGGGAAAGAAATTGAGGTTAGCCCCAATAGACGAGGAAATGAGTGAAATGTGCTTATGATATATCTATGTGCGCATCAGGAGCCTCTAGGTTCACGACTTTTGTATGTACACATTGAAGAATTTCTAAGTTGAAAGCTAAAGGAAAGAGAGTTTTTTTAAATTATAAAAAAGACTTGATACATTTGAATGCACTAAATTAGTTTGTGGAATAAGTTACATACATTTGATGGAATACGCTACGTCCTTCAGGGGAAGACTATGCTGTTATTTATAGTTGTTGATATGTTCATGTATATGACAAGGAACAAGGAGAAATACTAAAATTTGAACTCTCTGCCTGCCATGTCTATTCATCAATAATAAATATTTCTTGCCATTTTCTCTATGTGCTGTTACTTTTAAAGTTGTTCTCTGCCCTTTATGTATATCATTAACTGTTTCTGTGCTTCTAATGTTATTGCTTTCAGGTGTGCCTTGGATGCAGAAGTGAACAAGTATGTCAGTGAAGCTTATCCAAAAGGTGTTTGTTCAGTGTATGCTACCAATGGAAAATGTGTTGAAGAGCCAGGATCTGACTTTGAGCTGGTTGTGGTCATTTTGGCTTCCAGACACAGCCCTCAAAATTTCTGGTATGCAAATAGCCAAATACTATCAATGACTTAAATCACATAAAGACATCAAACGGGGTTAAAAATTGATTGTGTTCTGGCTATATTATTCTCTATATGACTAGCATCCCATGACAAAAGGACTTTAAGTTTGATCTCAGGAACGGGTTTTTTTCGTGTTGAGTTCTTACCGAATAGTCTTTCATTTTTTTTTTGCATGGAGACTGGTATGCAGTTTAGCTAGGTACAATCTTGGGTTTTTTTGCAGCGTTGGAACATGTATTACTTTAAACTGATGACCTTATCAATGATACCATGATTTTAAGAGAAAGATATCATCTTACACACCGTATGGCTGATTTCTTGGATACAGTAATGGAAGCTGGCGGTCAACATGGGAAATTGCATTTAGAGATGAGCTGCAATCTGTTGAACTGCGAGGCAGACTGCAGGTAAGGTTTATTTTTCCTCGTCTACGTCCTGTAATATCTTCGCTAACCTGTTCTGATTCACATATGTACTTTCTCCTGCATAAGTTTCTTTGAATGTTCTTACTGTATGATGCAATCATCTGTTCAGTAACATCTTATATTTCCTTGCAAAGGTAGGGGCCCACTATTTTGAAGAGGGAAATGTCCAGTTAGATGGGAAGCGTGAATGCAAAGATTCAACTATACTTCAGGTGAGGAAAGCAATAATTTTGTGCTCTTAAAGTTTCTGCTAAGTGTTTGGGAGTTTGAGTATATGATACTTTTGTGACTTAGGAAAGTTATAAATGATATGACATGCGTTTTTTTTATGTCAGTCCCCTGACGATTGTGCAGTTGCTGTGATGAACATGATTCGCCATCATGAAACAGAGTACCTGACTTCTCTTCAGGTTTGTTACTTCTCCAAGTTTTTAGGTTCTTAAATTTATTGGTTTTTGTGGTGCGTTACTTACCAATGGTCAATGTTATTGATAGACATCCTATGCCAAGCTGTCTGACAACACTTTTAAGGTTAGTTTTGGTCTTCTGTTATTTTGGCATCACTGTCCCGAATCATACATCTTAGAGTTTACTGGCTTCCGGCAATTACCTCAAACTTTTTGTTTCGAGCATATGTTAGTGATGTTTGTGGGACAAATGATCTTTACATTCACTTTCTGGTCATTTCCCTGATAATCCTTTGATTGCTTCCCCCCTGACTCTCAGGACCTTCGAAGAAAGCTTCCGGTTACTCGGACATTGTTCCCCTGGCATAATACATTGCAGTTCAACTTGACAAGGGATATATCTAATGAACTTGGGATTGGAAAATAGGATACATTTTGGCCCGAGCTTGCAATGTTGAGTTGTACTAAGGCATATGTAAATCCCAGAAAGGAGTTCCAACATTCTCTAGTCCTTACCACACTGTTTTAAAAGCTAAGAAGAGATGAAGTTGGGATTTTGTGTCAACATTTTCATGTTGTCTGGATGATGAAGAGTGCTTCTAATGTGTTTCTACTTGTTCTGATGGGATCTAAGACGGGCGTTGTTATTTCCTAAATATTATGTTCACGATGATTCCTACATAATGATATCCAGTCGCCACTTAATTTTGAGTAATATTAGACAATTAACAAAAAAAAGTACTTCGATATTCTTAGATTTTATATAATTCAAGTGCCAGTTGGGATTGTAACATAAGTTGCACCCGCAAAATATTCGTTGAGATTCTGGCAATGTAGGTGTGATTCTGGTACTTTGTGTTCTGTAAGCGTGGGCCCTGATGAAAGACTACCTCGTCCTCAAGAAAAGATAACGTTAATAACTTTGGTGATACCCAAATTCAGAGCTGAAAATGACACGTACTGGGACCAATCTTGAACAAAATATTGCTAGTAATTGTCAGATGGAATCTCCATATATTGTCAAAATTCGAGTGATTTCATTTTCACTAATTGTTTGGCTGAAAATTGAAATGGACATTGAAGCTCCCAAAACACTAGTGAAAGATGAGCAACAAGTTGAGGAAGAGAAGGCTAAGGCTAAGACTAAGAGGGTTGCTTCACTGGATATTTTCAGAGGCCTAACTGTTGCGGTCAGTCTCACTTCTGATTCTTGCATAATTCTCTTTGTTGTTTGCTGCTATTGTGTTAGTTGTTCATAGTATCATAGTGGTTTGAGGGCTTTGGTGCATACCAGTCTTCACTCGCACTGAAATAGAGTTCTTGGTTCTTCAGATTTTGAGGACAATATCAAAATTTCTGTTGTAAATTAGATGGCGAGATACTTAAGAATTCAAACTAGGACATAAGAGAGCAAAACACTTTTTATGATTACCAATTCAAAGTTGTAAACCAGGCGATTCTTTGCTGCAGCAAATGGTCTAGTTGTGCAGGCCTTGTGCTGATGAAGACAATGACAGCATTCATTTGATACAGCTATTTAGTAATAGTTGGTACTTTATTGAATTCAAATCTGGCAACTCTGTACTTCTGTTCTGATAGTCTTGTGTAAAATTTGTTTACTGCTTTAGAGATTTCTGAAGGTGCGTACTTCTTGATGATAGCTGATGATACTGGTTGATGATGCCGGAGGAGAATGGCCCGTGATTTCTCATGCACCATGGAATGGTTGCAATCTTGCTGATTTTGTCATGCCATTTTTCCTCTTTATCGTGGGAATGTCAATTGCACTTGCTCTCAAGGTTCGTTTTTATTCCTTTGTTTAGTCTTCGTACATGTTGAGGCTTGAGACGAGTAACTGTTCTTTACTCATCTAATTCTGATGATTAATACTACGTAGAGAATACCGAAGATCTCAATTGCTGTCAGAAAGGTGATTTTCAGAACCATCAAACTTCTATTTTGGGGTCTTGTTCTACAAGGTCAGCTTTCCTGTTTTATCAATTATGATGTCTTTTATGCATAGCTTCGGGTTGTGTGAGGACAGAGGGAAAACAGAATGATGATTCGAAGTTATGCTACTGAACGAGTTTTTTTCAACTGTGAAGGTGGCTACTCGCATGCGCCCGATAAACTATCCTATGGGGTTGACATGAAAAGAATAAGATGGTGTGGCATCCTCCAGGTAATCATGCTCTTTAGTTCCAGAAGATGATTTTCATATTTAGTTCAGCATACTGAGCTAAAATTATGTTTCTTTCCAGAGGATTGCACTTTCGTATCTCATAGTAGCATTGCTAGAGATCTCGACAAGAAAAACTCAGCCGGAGGAACTGTCACCTAACCGGTTCTCCATATTCAAGATGTATATTTGGCACTGGTGAGTGCTCGTTACTTTTCTTTCTCGTGATTAAGGCTATCTATGACACACATTGACCATGAAGCAAATTTCAGGGTTTTGGGAGCATGTGTCCTGGCAGTTTACTTGGCTGTGTTATATGGAATGTACGTTCCAGACTGGCACTTCACTGCCCAGAATGAAGACAGCACAGAATTCGGAAAATTGTTAATTGTATGTTCTTGCTTTTCATGTACTAAAATGCCAAGATTTTGCATTTTCTAAAATTTATACTTTTTTTAGGCCTCTACATGTTCTGAACTGTTTTCAGGTTACTTGCAATGTGCGAGGAAAATTGGATCCACCTTGTAATGCAGTCGGTTATGTAGACAGGAAAGTGCTTGGGATCAATCACATGTATCCCCACCCAGCTTGGAAGAGATCCAAGGAATCTAGATTTCTTTCTTTCAAACTCTCGTGTGAAATGGTGTTTCTTAGTTGCTTGTTCTTGTTCTTCGTATTCTTATTGTTTCCACTTTTTCGGTTTTCAATTTCTGCAGGCTTGCACTTATAGTTCTCCCCACGAGGGACCTTTCCGTAGTGATGCTCCATCCTGGTGCTTGGCACCTTTTGAACCTGAAGGAATTCTAAGGTGGTTTGCATTCCGTTTATTCGTGTGTCTATAAGTGTGAGGGTATGATTTTGCTCTTATCCTCTTTGTGCAGCTCGATTTCGGCTATCCTCTCTACAATCATTGGAGTCCATTTTGGACATGTTCTTATACACATGAAGGTTTAGTATACTTTCTCCATTTTTTGACATCATTCCAATTTTCATACGCCATAGCTGATGGTTCGCGGTTTCTCAACCTATCCAGGATCGCTCATCTAGACTCTGGCAATGGGTTGTCATGGGTTCTGCTCTTCTGATATTAGGAATTACTCTTCATTTTACGGATGGTGAGAATGTCACACATTTTCCTTTTCTCAATTTCAGTCATCTGTCTAACTGGAACTAATTTCTTCGCGGTCTTTTTCTGATGCAGCCATTCCTCTAAACAAGCAATTGTATACCTTCAGCTATGTTTGTGTAACGGCTGGAGCTGCAGCGTTAGTGTTCTCCACTTGCTATGTTCTGGTAATCCACCACCTTGTTCAAAACACATAAAATTCCGACATGTGTTCTTCACACTTGTATCATATGTTTGTTTTCTTTTTTTAAAATGAGTTCAGTCGCTTGCTTGTTGGTGGCATTCAAAAGCAATAACGAAGTTGTTAGCGCTTTACAGGGTTCTAAAATGAGCATGCTTGTAGACTTAGATTTTTCAGTCAGAAAATTCGATTTAGGTGAGTATTTGTGTGCCAGGTTGACATTTGGAACTGGAGGTATCTGTTCTTGCCTCTAGAGTGGATTGGGATGAATGCAATGCTTGTTTATGTCATGGCGGCCGAGGGGATTCTCGCTGGATTTATAAACGGGTGGTACTATGAATATCCTCGTAACAATCTGGTAAAACCTTCACTATTCTTATCTGCTCTTTTGCTACTGTAACAATGAATAAATTAATCGTGTTCGTGATATTCGCTCGAGGTTCTTTCAGTAGTTTTCGGATGCTTGTACCGTTGTGCAGGTGCACTGGATCCAGAAGCACATATTCATTGGGGTATGGCATTCCAGGAGAGTTGGAATTCTGCTGTATGTGATTTTTGCAGAAATAATGTTCTGGGGTATTGTTTCTGGCATTTTGCACTGGCTAGGCATTTACTGGAAGCTTTAACTAGGATGTCCCTATACAGATTGCATGCTGCTACGGTTTTGCTAAGTTAGAAAAAGGAAAGCAAAAAAAAAAAAGAGTTTTCAGGTTGTATTGATGAGAATGTTACTCTAAAAATCAAGTTTCAAACAATAATTCTTAATGAAAAGCTTCCCATTGTTGCCGATTTTGCAAGCTTGTGTGCATCTATCGCTTCTAGTCCATCCACTTTTATAGTTTGATAAGTTAGAAAACACCGCTTAGAATCAGGATTTCCCTGATTATTAGTCTACATCTGGAGATTGGTTTTAAAATGCGCTCCGATGCGTCCGCATAATGCGCGATGCGCTTCGATGCACTGTCTCCCCGCATTAGTTGCTTTACTGCACTAGTTTTCCATGATGCGGCCGCATCCGATGCGCTCTGATGTGGCTGCATCATGGCTTTGATGCGTTGGGCTGCTAAAAAAATCCATTTAAATAAAAAAACTATTTAATTAAAAAGTCCATTCAAGTTAAAAGCCCAAAAAGATAGAAAAGGAAACCCTATCCTTCTTAGTTTCTCCTCGTCGGCTCGTCCGCTGCTTCTCTCCTTCGGTTGGCCTTCTAAGACTCTCTTCACTCATCCTCGTCAAAGTCTCATCGGTCGGCCGTCTAATACTTTCCTTGATGATCTTTAAACTTGAATTTTTTAAAAACTTTTAAGTCTA
>JAULKJ010000008.1:12024344-12037211 GCA_032355405.1 Rubia balearica
CTAGCTACTTAGTTGTAGTTAGCACGCATTAGGGCTTAAAAATAGTATCTTTGAGAGGACGGCGACGACCTCCCAATGACTCTAGGGTTGAAACGACAAAGGTCAAATTACTACATTCGTAGTTGCTACTAACTATTATGCCCTCACCTATCGGGCTACCATTTTCTA
The DNA here is from genome assembly GCA_032355405.1 of Rubia balearica. Lineage (NCBI taxonomy): Eukaryota > Viridiplantae > Streptophyta > Magnoliopsida > Gentianales > Rubiaceae > Rubia > Rubia balearica. The sequence goes on from JAULKJ010000008.1 coordinate 12,024,513, forward strand.
GTTATACTAGCGTATGGTCATCGGAGCGGTGCTCATGACCAATATTCATACACCCACACGATCGTAGAATCTCACTCCCCCTATTACCGTAGCGACACTCCCAAAGGGACAAAAACTACTAGCACCATACATGAATCATATACTAAGGTGTATGCTAACATAGGATATCATATTCAACAAGAATTTAAAGAACACATCAAGCATGATATTCATAAACATAAAAGGATAGGGTGATCTAGAAACTCAAAAAATATCTACCAAATCATGAATACAAATTTAAATCCCCTAGAAAATAAACTACTCCCTAAGCATTGAACCCAATCTTTCCATTGGATTCAATGGCAAAAACCAAGAAGATTAAAGAAGAGAGAAGGGTTATTCCCTTTCTCTCTCTACCTACTCTTAGAAAACTAGGAGAATGAGAATAAAACTATCCAAAATTGCCTCTCAACTTAAACCCTAGTAGACATAGGTCCATTTTATATAGTAGATATGAAATGGGCTTTAAAGAGGCCAAAACGGTAAGGGAAACCCTAGCTGGCAGCCGGCACGGGTCGTGCAATAGCACACAACTAGTGCAATATTGCACGGGTTGTCGACTAGCTGCAGTTCTTCGTTCTTCTGAGCGGCACGGTTGTGCATTCAACTGCTGGAAATGTCTTTTGTACATCTGAACTGCACAGCTCATGTAATTCCTCACAGGCCGTTTTCTGAGCATCTAAACTGCACAATTAGTGTAATTTCTCATGGGCCACCAACTGGTCTTCGAGCCATGATTTTCAAGGGCACGGGCCGTGAAATTTGGCATGGCATGTGCTTCATACTTAGCTACATGAACCATTATCAAAGCACGGGCTGTGCAATTCCTTGCGGCCTGTGTCTTTACTTAGGCACCACACCATTGGCTAGCACATGCCGTGCAATAGAACACGCCCGTGCCAGTCTTCTAACTCTTCCGGGCTTCAACTCCTTTTCTTCTTGGTGCATTTCCATCTTCTGCCACGATTAAGCGAGTGGCCTTCAGTATACTACCAATCTTGCGAATGGCCTTCTACTATCTACTCCCATCCTTGAGAATGACCTTTTACTCCGAAGGGATTACGAGCAATCTACAATGAATCTCACAAAATAGGATATAGATGCTCGTAAGGACATACTATCCATTAGGCCTAAATAAATCCACAAAACTAAGGATTTAGACAAGAAAACCAAGAAAGCCTATCTAAACCCCTTATGATGTAAACCCAACCAAACCTAGCAATTAACCATCCATAACATACTAATAAATGTGCTAAATGCATTGGTTAACTCATGCTTCTACGTGCAAATTAGTAGCAAAGAACCTTGGAAAATTGATGGCTTCAGGGATGCTCGCGAAATCGTGTGGGGGAGTATGTTACGGAGCCGGGATTATTACCCAACCTCAAAGCAACCACATGCCTGCACGCATGCTCCAAATGTGCTACGGTCCCGCGCCGCCAACCAGTGAACCGACATCCATAAATCGTACTGCACACACCTTTGGATCATCTAGTAACATCCACCTATCCACTCTCTCACCATTTCGTCCCTCTATGTGCGTGTCGCATTGTGAACAACCTCTGAGCCGTTCGTGTCCAAGGCCCCTGCATGCAATACCAGGTTGCCTCCCAGGTTAACACACTTAGTGTTGAGTCACGACCCAAGAAATTTTTTCCCTAACTCCTTGTCAAAGATATTCTTCTCTTTTGCTTGTAATAACTAAGCTAGTTGGTTACATTAGTTTCTTTCTTAGAGGTTCGGGTCAGCGTGCCTTTATTTTCATTGACATTCTTTTGTTCTTCAGGTGAATAGGTAAGTAAGCATAGAACCAAAAGAAAACATCCAACAATATACAATACTAGTGCTACGGGGTCGCAGCCCCGATCAAAAAGCGAAACCCTAGTGGTTTCGATAAACTGAAAGTAGTAAAATATAGACAAGTGGAACCGCTAGTACAATAATCACCGGACTAGGCAGCTATCCTAACTAGCTATAGGGTAACGCGCCGGTATCGTCTCCAAGTGGTGTCTCCTCGTAGTGCGCTTGAGAGCGCAGTGGCGTCATGGAAGATCTGAAATCTTCGACAGCCCCGAGTAGTGAGACAAGTGATGCTCCAAAGAAAGCAATGCTAGAGGAGAGCCCCGCTGGGGTATATACCTCGTAACGCATGCCTTCTATCTAAAAGGTGGTAATTTGTAAACAAGTGATGATACTCCAACAAGTGTTCGTCCTCCAAAGTAATACCCGAACCGCTGAAGAAAGATCCCAATAGTGTAGTCTGACCGCTGTAGATGAATACCTCCTCCGAGTGCGCCAAGGGAGAATGACACAAGAACGATGAATCATAGAAGGTAGCATAATAGAGTAAAGATCACTAAATGTAGTGCTAGTCAAAGAGAGCAATAAGTTCCATAAGATAGTGCGACAGTCGCCACGGTGCACGAAGGGAATATGCCTCTAAGTGCCCGGGATTGTGTGCAAGATCCCACTCAAGGTCATAGGTGAGCCCCTAAGTAGTAAGTGATCTTTCCTTCAATCCCCCGTGAGGCGAGGCCACATACGAAAGAGGACAGGTCTCCTGGTATACTTGTTCCGCGTATACCGGCGTAGCAGTTCTGTAACTGCCCATCCCGCTTTTGGTAAGTGGGCAACCATAAACGGATTTGATGATACTGTTCTACACCGTCAGAGTAGCCCAGATCGGAATTTAAGATACGATGCACCACCGATATAGTGACAAAGTGGTTATTCTGTAATAACCTACCCCACTTTTAGTAAGTGGGCAACCAAGACCGGGTTTGACAGTATTGTGCTACACCGGTGGGGGCACAAATCGGGATTTGGATACGGTGGTGCCACCGACATAGCACCAGAGTGGCCGTATTAACCCATCAGCCCCACGTAGTAGTCTGTACTACCATTGCCATTTTAGGTAAGTGGGCAACCCTGACCGGATTTGTGGTTATTGTGCTTCACCGGTGAGAGCACAAATCGGAATTTGTTACGATGATGTCACCGATAGGACATCAAAGCGATACGTATTAACCGCTCGGCTCCGCGTAGTAGTTTGGACTACCATTCCCACTTTAGGTTAGCGGAGAACCATTTGCCGGGTTTGAGTTGATTGTACGAGACCGGTTGATCGTACAGTTTCAGAATTAGAGCTACATTGGTGCCACCGAATAGCAACAAGGACTGGAATTTCTGTTTCTGTGCATCACCAGTTTGATGAACAAGTTGGGTTTTTATCCACTCTAGTGCTACCGACGGAGTACTAGTATGCCGGATTTGGGGGTCCGTGTACAACCGGCGGAATACACGTGTCGGAATTTTATTTTATGGTTTCCGATCCAAACCATACAAACAATGGCGAGGTTCTCTCACGAGCAGGTTGCCACCCTTTGTCGGAGGTAAAGTTATATTTACAATGATTGGGTGAGGTCACTACCAAAATACATACAAACTGGGGGCACTAATATACAGAGTGGGACCTAAATTACAAACTTTGCCCCATTAAGAAATATCATGCTGGAAAAAATTCTTACACCATAACAATGAGGGAAAGATTGGGCCGAGTTGGTGAGTCCATGAAGAATTCAAAATCAGGCCACGAAGATAGCCCACCATGAAGCCGTGTGTAAGGTCAGCCACAAAGTCAAACAAATAAATAAGCCAGGTCAGTCAAAGTTCCCAAAAATTAGTCCATAATTCTGCCGAATGGAAATAAAATGCCATCATGAAATCGGCCCAGAAATATTATGGAAAATCTGGCTCCAAAAATGGTGAAGTCAGCCCACAAAGTCCACGAAATCCTCCAAGTCCATATGATGAGAAAATAAGGCACGAAGTCCACTGAACAGAAATGGCAAAAGATATACCTAGGAAGGAAAGAAATTCATTCTCGTCCAGAAATGAGAATACCAAATCTGCCCCTTGATCAATGAAGTATTTGTTGGCCATGCTGGAAACCTGGGACCAGTTTATACACAATGGTATAAATTTGAGTGAGAATTTTCCGCTTTAAATCAGGACCCGAGGGCTGATTTCCATCCTTTACTAGTGCATTCCTCGTCTTCCAAATGTGGTAAGCCGTTGTCAAAATAGCGAGAATACCCGTTCTTGCATTGTGCTTTGCTCCGTGTGCTTCTCTAATCACCCATTTCACGGCACCTCTAATCGTGTAGCATCTTCGGAGGAGTCCGAGCCATTGCTTGGTGGAGTCCCAAATGTCCCTCGAAAAGGTACAAGTGAAGAAGAGGTGTGAGGAGGTTTCCGGTGCAACACCGCATAAAGGGCAAATCCTACTACCTTGATAGTTTCTGAGTCTATCTCTCGTGGGTAATCTTCCTCTAATACCCCAAGCCAAGAAGGAATATTTTGGTGGGTAAAACCCTTTCCATAAAAGACGAAAAATGCGTTGTGGCTCCGAATCGCCAATCATTGTCTCATATATCTTTCCCGAATCAAGTCCTTTGGGAGTGACCCAATTTGCCAACCTCTGGATGGTGGCATTCCTTCCCCCGAAAATTGTAAGAAAATGGTCCCTTATCTTCATGAGTCGACGGATGAGAGCGGATGAGTTGTACTTTGAAGGTTTCCAAAACCACAAGTCAGCCGTTTTTATGTAATACGAATGTACCCATTTGACCCTAAGAGATTCTTTACGGCAATGGAAGTTCCATATTTGTTTTGATAACAACGCTTCATTCCAAGTAGCGATATCCCTCAAACCGAGACCACCCTCATCTACCCTTCTGCATATCTTCTTCCAAGATACCGGCGCAGATTTACTATTCCATAGAAATCTTCTGCATATAGATGTGAGGTGCTGAATTACCCCTTGCGGTAGAGGCACTTGTTGGATCCAGAATCCAATGATCCCTTGAATAATTGAACGTATAAGCTCAAGGCGGCCAGCATAGGATAGGGTAAAACCTTTCCAATTCGAGATAGCTTGGTTTACGGCATGGACCAGTGGCGAGAATTGAGTGATTTTGAGTTTTTGGGAATCAAGTGGTACGCCAAGATAACGTACTGGGAGTTGACCGAAAGGTATACCCGTGAAGCTTAGGTCTTCTTGTACCCCCACTGAATAAATTACCAATTTCGCCGCATTTATTGCCAAACCCGAGGTCCTTTCGAACAAATTCAGAACTCTCATCATAACTTCGACTGAGCTACGATCTCCTTTTGAGAAGAGTATTAAGTCGTCGGCAAAAGCTAAGTGCGATATTCGCATTAGCTCACATCTCGGATGGAATCCGAAAAAAGGACTTGTCGTGGCATGCCTTATAAGCCGAGAGAAGTACTCAAGGCAAAGAACAAATAGCATCGGAGACATCGGATCACCTTGGCGAAGGCCTCTTCTACCCGGGAAAAATCCGTGTAATGCTCCATTTATCTTGACAGAAAAAGTTGTGGTGCAGACGCATTCCATGATCCATTGGACCATCTTTTTGGGAAAACCAAAACCAGTTAAAACCTCCTTGAGAAACTCCCAAGATACGGTGTCGAAAGCCTTTCTTATATCCACCATAATTGCGCATCTCGCTGAATTCTTCTTTCTTGCATAGCCCCGTATAATTTCCTCCGCCAACATAATATTATCCGTTATCGAGCGGCCCTCGACAAAAGCAGTTTGTGATTCATCAATGATTGAAGGGACAACAACCGCTATCCTTGTCGAAATAATTTTTGTAATGATTTTATACATCACATTACAACAAGAGATCGGCCGAAAATCGCCGACGGACGGGTTGTTTAGCTTCTTGGGGATTAGGGAGATTGAAGTATGGTTAAGCTGTTTTAGTATTTTCCCCGACTCGAAAAAATCAAGGGCTGCCGCAGTGACATCTTGGCCAATTAAATCCCAATGGACCTTATAAAATCCCGGCGTAAATCCATCCGGACCCGGAGCCTTGTCGTTGTCCAAAGAGAAAATAGCTTGCTTAATCTCAAGTGAAGAAATCCCTATTCCGAGACATGCTGAGTCGGTGGTAGATAGTGTCGGTCCCCTTTGCAATATGAGCGGGTTGGCGGGAGTTCGGTCTAACGCTTTCCCGAATAAGTCGGTATAGAAATCGACAAACAACTGAGCAATTCTACCCTGCCCCGTGACGAGGTTTCCATGCAAGTCAATAACAGCCGTAATTGGCGAGTAGCCTCCGGAACTCCTAATGAGGTCATGAAAATATTTGCTGCCTTTATCGGAAAAAAGGAGGTGCTCCGTCTTCTTCCTTTGTGCGACAAATCTTCTTGTTGCGTCCTCGAGAAACCAGGCCCTTTCACTCAACATTTTTATTCCCGCCCAGTCCGCTGAAGTTGCATTTAAAATATCCAGGTATTCAATTGAATGATCCAGTATTTCGTTTGCCCTCAAAGCCCTGTCCGAAATATTACTGAACTCATTTGTGTTTAAATTCCTGAGCGGCCTTTTCAAATTCCTCAACTTAGAAACCACCACAAACTGCTTGCTTCCCATAATGTGCATGTTCCAGGATTGCTGCACGATGCTTTTGCAATTAGGATGTTCGCTCCACACATTCTGAAAACGAAAGGGTCTCTTACCCGCCAAGTCACCACTTGAAATGTCAGCAATTACAGCTCTATGATCCATTCGGGTCTCAAACCCGAGAAAGAAACTAATGCATGATTCAGCCCCCCAATAATCATTTAAGAGAACCCTGTCAAGTTTCACTAGAATGCGATCCGGACCCCTCCATGTATACCAAGGGCCAAATGAAGGACAATCCATTAGTGATCAAGCTGCGCACATATCATTAAATTCACGAATGAAGTAACTTGATAAGTCGACTCCCCCAAGTTTGTCATTTGAAGATAGAATACAATTGAAATCCCTGAGTACCATCCATGATTCGGTTAGCGTTGTGCCAAAATTCCGTAGCTCATTCCATAGCCTTCTACGGTTGACCACCGTATAAAGTACGTAGACAAAAGTGTATAAGAAGCATTTCCCCGTAAACTTACACGTGATTCTCAAATGTATAGCTTGTTCGGTCACACCGATAATTTGGACATCCGAAACCTTTTTGTTCCATATTACTGCCAACCTTCCATTATTAATCACATCAAAGTTATTAATAAAATCCCAACCCCTGTAACTCCTTTTCATATAGTTTCCAAACTTTTCTATGTTCATCTTGACCTCCAAAATTCCACAAATAGCCAACTTATTTCCAGAAATGAACCGTCGCAAAGCGACCATTTTTGTGGGGTGGTTCAATCCCCGTATGTTCCAGGATCCGATCTTCATGTTGCACCCAAGGTGGGTACTCGCCGACCACCGCCGCTAGGTCTTTTTTGTTTCCCGAGGACCGCGGGAGAAAGTATCAAGTTATTTGGGAACTCCACCAGTACCCTTTGTACCTTAGCCTTCTTTTTTGTTGCTGCTTTGCGTTTCCTTGCTTGTTGACTATCCTGCTCACCATCGGATATACTTATGCGTTGTTTTGCTTTCTTCACTGTTTTTTTCTTTTTACGGGTTTGTAGAGGAGCAAGGGGAACAAAAGGTGGGACTTCTTCATCCGTTTCAGCGTCGGAGTCGACTCAATATCTGTGGAGAGATGCATGTGCTTCGCTCCTTTCTTCTTTTTCTTCTTACGCTATAACATATCCGGATCGACCCCCGTAAATACATTCATTTGATTGTGAGTCTCGGCATATTCGGTAAGAAGAAAGTCCCCATGGTGATCTTCCGGAGGTGGGTTTTGAGGTACCATAGTTGGCAGTATTTCCGTACCGAAGGCTTGCTGCTCATCACCATTCAAAGGACACTTTGGGGTGTTTTGCAGCTGAATACTGTCGAGTCCCGTGGGAGTTTCCGGTATGGTATTTTGACTTGGCCACCTAGAGGGATCATCACTGGGATAGTTTCTGTCAAGATGCGGGAAGCCACTACTTGTGTCATTGCTATCATTACTATCATTGCTATCAATTGGAGTCACCGGTTTCTCCCCTTCATGTACCGGTTTATTTACTTCATTCGCAATTGATTGTGTTTCCCTGACCATTTCTTTTGGTTGTTTTTGCATCCGTGGGCACGTTTCGGCATAGTGACCATTCAGGTCGCAAGCAGTCCAAAAACTCTTTATTGTTTCGTATTTGACAAATTGGTCTATTGTCTCTCCATTGTTCCAAGTAATTGGAATTGTCTGTCTCGGCTTCCTGGAGGTATCAATATGAATAAGTGCTCTGGCATGTGCCGTTTGTCTCCGTTGCAAAGTGGCGAGATCAATGCACACCGGATCCCCTAGGATGGATGTAATACTAGACATTGCATTCGGATGCCAAAGAGGTCGTGGCAAGGCCGGGAAGGTTACCCACTCAGGTTTAATACAAAAATATTCAATCTTGAGGGAACCGTCTTCGGGGAATAGTCAAAGGAAGAGTTTCTTGCCATGAACAAATTGATCTTCTCCATTTAAAATGGTATCTCTTGCTTCTGCATTTTCGAACATAAATAGCATGTGATCATTCGACCTATAAAGCACCCGGCATCGGTGCGGCCATGTCCGGATGAGTTGAGTAACTCCGCTTCTTTCGGGAAAGCGTCCGCCAAAACATCCCAATAGGCAGTACTCTTTATAGACCTCTACCTCATAACAATCCTACTGTTCAATGACCACGGTATTTTGGATTGCTTTTTTTGTGAGTAGTTGTGGTGCTGAAATGTGGAACTTGCTTGTAGGAGGGGGGGACCGAGAGGGATATTTATTGGTCTACGAGTCACAGCATCTCGGTAGGTAGTGGGACGATTTGGGGAATGTGTAGGGATGGATTGAGAATCAGATTCGCCGAGAGTTCTTGACACCGATGGCGACGCATCTTGCATTTTCCTCCAAGAGGCAGTTACGGTGTCTTTCCCTTTTCCAATCTCCATTTTCTGTTAGAATATCCGATTGAACCCGAAACAATTGCTGAGCCGAAATAAGAAAATCTGAACCCGATGCAGTGAGGACCAAACAGAAAACCAGGAAATCCAAGATTAAGAAACCCGAATACCCGCAGTCGAACTTATTTTATTTGTAGTATCCACCTGCAGTAGCTTAAACAGCTTCCCGGGCAGGTTGCTATCCTTTCCCGGGGTACCAAAAACAATACAAATTGCACGGCGAGTGCGACTACACAGAATTTAGCACGGATGCACTGCGAGTGCCATGGATACAACTAGCAAATTGTGCACGACGAGTGCTATGGATTAATAGCAAGATTACAAGCTAGGCACGGCAAGTGAACCAGATTCAAAAGAAGCACAAAGGTAAATCAGGCAGCAGATTAGTACAAGGCATCAATTCAGATTTACAAGAGAAGGTTCATGAATCACCACAAGTTATGTCATGTTATAATCGCATACATTACTTTCCTGCAATATTACTTAAGTTATGAATTATTTAGCAAGGATCAGCACTGCAGTGACCAAGAACAGAGTATTCACGAAACAGAGTGTTCACGAAACAGAGTAACAAATGCTTGGAATATCAACCACAATTTGATAGGCACTAATCAGCAAACACATAACTAATTTGGGCAATAAAATCACTAACCCAGTTTGAGAAAGGCCCGATTTGGAAAAGGCCCATAAGCTTCATACATTGGAGAAGATCCAAATAATCTGTAGCCCACAATGAGATGATAACTCGGGTTTTCCAAGTGACTGGAATTAATGAGGGCCACCACCGGAAGTGGTATCACCGCCATTGGATTAAGCACCACCGGAGAGAATATCTCGAGAACCCGAAACCAAGGAGAAACCCAGCTATATCCGGTGATGTGAGGTAGGAGGCAAGGTCAGGGAGCACTTTGGGAGTCGAAGAACACCACCGGGAGTGTAGCGCTGCTGTGAGTGGCGGTGGAAGAACACCACCGGGAGAGTAGCGCCGCCGTGAGTGGCGGTGGAAAAAAGTCACGAATCCGACAATAGAGTGATACTTCTACAGATGGGTAATCTTGAATCCGAACGGATCATGCTACAGATGTGATTGCATAACAAGGATTTGGCCTAGATCAGTAGTTGAATCAAAATGAAACCCATTTGAAAACCCGCGAAGGGTATTCAATGAACTCGAGAGAATCTGGTTTCACATAATACAAAATTGGTACCCAAAGAATCAACAATAAATGCTCATTCCGAAAATGTATATCAACCACCACAATAAATGCTTTGAAATGAGCTAAAGAGGACAGATTGTGAAGCAACTCCAGGAAGAAGGATTCTTCTCCAGAGAGAGTTTTCTCTACTTCACGTCTTTTTTATTAACTTTCTTTTGTTCTTATAGCTATCACTTGTGCGTACCATATATGTGAAGTACTGAGCTACCCACATTTGGTTACCTTTTGCAATATATTGAAAACGAGTATTTACTCCCCAAGTTGTGTGGGCTTTATATTGGACCTGTCTCTTGTTTGTCGGCTCGTGCTCCCAATCTAAACTTGTATGTTTCCTCTACATACTTGTCTGCGTCTCTCTATAGGTTTCGTGTGCTGCGAGCAACCTCGTTGAGTGCAACGTACGTGGAAATAGATGGTAGTTTTTGAAATCTAGCATGGTTAGGCCGCACAATTAACCATAACAAGGTTGACTCGTGATGCGAAGGGACTAAAAAATGAGTTTGTTAGGGGTCTCGTAACGATTCGGTGGACTTTTTATGTAAATAAAAAATATTTACTAAATTAATTTCTTAACATAAAGTTTTGTTTTAGATCAACTAACCGTTAGAGAACTTATTTTGTAATTGATGTGATTAATAGGGTGATTTATTGTTTGTTTATATCTATTGCAACGAATATCCTGTAACTTAAAAAAAAAGTGTATTAAAATATATAAATAATTATAATTTGTTAAAATTAGGTTTTTCATGTTGGTATTACACTATACCTTTTCATTCCTAAATCCTCAAAACGTAAAGCATTCTGCAAGCAATCGCCTATTTGAACAGTAGCAAGTCCCGACTCCTGAGGTAATATCAAGAAGAAGAAAAGCACGCAGTTCGATCCGACCCTCTTTTCATCGACCCAGAAGCTACCCAACAATGGCGCAGGCTATGCTAGAGGACACCAACTTCGAAGATGATCAGTTGGCCGGCATGTCCACCGAAGACATCCTGAGGGCTTCTCGTCTCCTCGATAACGAGATTCGGATTCTCAAGGTGCTTTCTTCTTTCGCCTTTCACTACAACAGATTCCCTAATTAGGATTTATAAAAAAAAAGACTTCATTTTGGTTGAATTTCAGGAAGAGTCCCAGAGAACGAATCTGGAATTGGATTCGTATAAAGAGAAGATAAAGGAAAATCAGGAGAAGATTAAACTCAACAAGCAGCTTCCCTACTTAGTCGGCAATATTGTTGAGGTGTTTACCCCTTTTCTAGGGTTTTTTCTGTGTAAAGTTTGCTTCTGTATCATGAAATGGATCTAATTTGTTCTTCTTTTTTTTAATTTAAAAAAGGTACTGGGTCTAGGAGATTATGTTCAGTTAATTGAGGTGATTTAACTAGGGTTTTAATTGTTTATATTGTTAGCTCTTTTGGTTGATTATGGTGCTTAAATCTTAGCTGCTATTTTGAATTTAATGGTGGGTTAGGGTTAGGGGGATAACCGTTGGTTATTGTTCAAGGACTATCTGTGCTTGTCATGTCCCGGAGAATGCAAAAGTTGTGGCTTTCTGATGTCTTGCTTTTATTGTGCCCTTGTATTGTTTTATGGTCTTGCAAGAAGATTGCTTTATCAAAGCCTGCTTCATGAACCTGTAGTTAATTGAGTATCTGTGTTCTGCTGCTAGTAATAAGGGAGCTTGGGAAAGTGTCACTGTTTAGGGTATATGCACTTGGAGCCTTGGAGATGGAATCTAGCTCATAGGATACATGTTTAATTTTCCAAAAAAGTTTTCACGTATATGCATGTGCTAAAATACCTGGTTGAAGAGTCACTCAGCTAAGCTTCAGTCTGGTTTTACCTGTCTCACAATACTGAGACATATGTTGAATTTGGTTTTGGAGCCTAGAATGATGGATTATGGACCAAATTTGTTATAAAGAAGTTCACTTTCAAATTTCAATAATATAACATGGAGCTTGTGTTCCATTTCCATCTCATTCCTTGGAGAGTTCACATGATCAACTCCATTTTCATTAGCTTTGATGTAGTTATGAAGGTTCTTTAGGTATTAGAGCAAAGGATGAAAAGCAAACATGGATTTTTTGTTGGTTTCTTTTGTTGAGCTTATTATCGGTTTTATTTACTTACTGCAGAGTTATCATAAAAGTCCCTTAAGGATGGTGTGGTTTATTGAAACCAAGTTTTCAGGTGTTTTGTTAGCTAATCATCGATAGGTAATTTTACATTTTAGATTTTGGAGATGAACCCAGAGGAAGAAGCTGAAGAAGATGGTGCTAACATTGACCTAGACTCACAACGTAAGGGAAAATGTGTTGTATTGAAAACTTCCACTCGCCAGGTATGTTGGTTTCTTGCTTTCGTTATCACTTAAGCCTTTGAGTTCTTGGATATGAAACTTTTAGTTGCAAAGATGTGCATGTGCATTTCTGAATTTCCTGAGCATGTTGTGTTAATTGCAGACAATCTTCCTACCTGTTGTTGGCCTTGTTGACCCTGATAAATTGAAGCCTGGGGATTTGGTTGGTGTAAATAAAGATAGTTACTT
>JAULKJ010000008.1:12052619-12071874 GCA_032355405.1 Rubia balearica
GGGGGGGTGGTGGGGAATCCAACAATTAACTTTATGTTGCATCACATATTTAAAAATTACAAAAGCATAATAAATAATCCATGAAATTGTTAAAATTGTAGAACATAATAGCCAACGAAATTCAAGCTGGATTTAGTGGTGGAGAGATTGATTGGATAGCTTTTGTTGGGATGGTTGCTGATGTTATAAATATTTAAAATGGATAATAAAGATTTGGTGCTTTGCCAAATTTGGGTCGGTTCATCCTAACTTCATCTTCCCCCCTAGTCTTACCAAATCCAGAGCCATAACAGCATGCCCCTATGCGTTTCTATAGGTGCATTTATTTGGTTGAAATTAATAAGCATAAACTGTTATATAATAATAATTTGGCATCTTTAGATTGCTCAACTAGAAGGGCCTTAGTGTAGTGGTAAAAGGCGTTACTATATGACTTGGAGGTCACGGGCTCAATCCGCAGTAATAGCTTTTTATAAAAAAAATATAGGGACATGCCTCACTGTCCCTTTTATCCCCCACTTATAGAATTTATTTGGTAAGGTTGCATCGGTCAGGTCTTAGGAAGGCCTTAATTGCCCTGCTCTTCATGAACCTCGCGCACGCAGGAGTTTCTGTTCACTGCACTACCCTATTGAAAAAATTCTCCAATTAATGTAATGCTTTGTATTTTCTTTCAAAGAAATTACTTCATCACCCTCAAAAGGAATCTAAAACCCTTAACGGCTCACAAAGAATTAGATAACTCATGGCTTGGAAACATATCTGGTGCATTTTGGTTTAAGTAGGGCCCAGTTTAGTTCTGATATCGTACGTGATCCATATTGCCAACCCCCCCTAGTGGGATAAGGGTTTAGTTGTAGCCAAATTGATGTTGGGATTGATATTGGTGAATAGTTAATTACCTCCCTTTGAAGTGAGACTTTGAGCCCAATGTATATCTTTTGTTGTGTTATTGTAATAGCTTTTCTTAGATGATTACATTAGAATATGTATGAATCTTAATCTTTCATCTTTCAGGCAACTTAATTTTTTATCTGTTCATATTTTTTTGGCAGTCTTTTGGAGTCCATTGGTGCCCATTTGGTGGATTGACAAGGTTACCTTCATCTTTTGAGTAAGTGCAGTTGGTTTCCGAAGCAATTTTGATTGTAATCTTGTTATGTTTTGCCTCCCAATTTTTAGCTACTTTTTCCTTTATGCCAATATTTGGATTTCTGTTCGTATAGTTCTTTTTTTCTTTAATCTGACAAAATTGTAAGAAGTCTGATCATTGATTTTGTGTGATACTCATCATCCAATATGTAGAATCAAGTATATATGGACTGATTTTGTTCAAGAAGAGATGGGTATTATTGATGATTGGTGTATTAACTTGTGTATTTGGCTTAAGAATGTAATAGTTATCTGGTTAGAGGAAGGTATTATGGCTTCTCTGTGGCTTGTTATGGAGGATTAAATAACTGGTGATTATGATGCTGTATGAAATATTGATATTTGGGTTATGTTTTGGTCTTAGAATGTGGAGACTGTAATTCTCAAGTGATTTTCTTGTGGGCCATGAGTTAGCAGTGAATATGATTGATTATTATTTTTGGGTGATAAGGGAGTATCAGCTGAGTATTTAACATTGTGTGGTCTAGACTTTGTTTTTTAGGCCAGGCATTAGGATGTTTTTGTGGTATGAGGTTAGTCACTTATCCTCAGGATCAACCTTTATTATTAATCATTTCTGCGAGTTGAGAACCTATAGTATGTATATATAGAAAAGATATTCAGAGACCGAATATTATATAATCGTTTACCTTCATAGTTGAAATGATGGATTGAACTCCTTTATTCTATATTTTATATCGTTGCATTCCGACCTGCTGGCTGATTGGATTTGAACCTGCTGTCTGCTTTTGCATTACAGCTTGGATTTTTTTTACCCCTAAATATTTCTTCCCGCTATATTTGTTTGACATGCTACCTTTTACTCTTTTTGCAGTGAAGGAGAATTTTCATCTACTGCATGTAAGGATTTTCTTTCTTGTCAACATATCTGAGGAGTTGCTAGTCTTGGTAACTAATTAAAATCTTACTCTGTTGTAGACCATGAACTTCTTGGGCAACATGCCGTCTTTGCTGAACATACTGCTATATCATCTGCTAGTCATCCATGCCCGTACATTGCCTACTTTGGACCAGTTCCTCACTCATCTTCAAGTTCTGGTGCTGCTGTTTCTGATGGCTCTAATTTCAACAATCACTGGAACAATGGATCTGTCCCCAATGAGATGACTACATCTTATGCTTTGCCAACATCTATCTATCACAATTGGGAGCACCACTCTACTCCTTTTCCAACCACCACCAGCCGCATGAGTGGTGCTGACCAGCCTTCTATCCCATCTGTGGCCCCAAGAGCAGCTAGGACTAATTCCGACATTTCAAGATCGGGATCCTTTATGCACCCTTTCATTGTTGGTCACAGGTTAGCTCATGTTCATTATTAGCTTTTCATAACTTGGGTTGAAGACTATCTGATTCACATCATGCAAATAGTTATATACTTGGTCAATAACCGGTCCAACTTCGACCATTTAAAATACAAGTTGATCTTGGTCTCTTTTTTAATATTGGACAAGAAAGTTCACTCCTTGACACATTTCTCTATTTCATGTGGATATTCTATTTCTTCCAACATATTCTCATCTAAACATGTTTTTTCACGTCTTAACTGTTACAGCTCTTCTGCTGCCAGAGCTGGAAGTTCAGTTGGGTCATCAATGATTCCATCATACCCTGGAATTGCAGCTCGGAACCGCGATCGCATGCAAGCCCTTCAGGCATATTCTCAGCAACCCAGCAATTCATCATCATTGCGCACTCCAGTGATTTCTGGATCACGACGATCAAGCAGTCACAGGAGCGTGCCCCCTCCAGTTGGGCCAGTCGCTTCATCATCTGACCAGCCTGGTGGGTTCTATTTCTTCCCCTCTAGCTCATCTGGGAGAATCTATCCAGAACAGGAAAACCCATTACCCAACCGCTACCATGGTTGGGAGCGGGATCATTTATCTTCCTTCCCATTGAGTCAAATTGACAGGGACATGGGTTGGGGGCCATTCCATCAAGTGGGTGGTGGTTCTGATGCTACTCTCAGAGCCAACAGTTTCCGTCAGAGGCACGGTTCAGAGAGGATGCCATCTCATAATCGGTCATAGACAAACTTTCTATCGTGCTGTAATGGACTCCATGATTTCTATGACTAGAACCCAGACGCTGTAATATGTTTGAGAAACATTCTGCATATGGCCAACGCCTCTGGCCATTGAATGTGGCAAGTGATTGTGTGATTTGATGGATTTCGGCTTCCTCCTGAAGGAATGTAGGAAACAATTTGAAATGGCAAAGTTGTAAAACATTTGGAAAGTTGGGTCTGCATTGTTGACAATGAGTAGCTCCAAAATGTGGTCATTGGCTGTTGATATCCTACGGATTGTGTGTTGATGTTACAAAAGCTTATGTCTGCTCGCTTTGCCATTTTTATGCTATGACTTTTCTTTTAAATCTATTTATCATTGACATATTGGTGGTTACTGGTTAATAAACAAGTGATAATTTAGAGACCGTCATATTTAGGATTTGAATTTTCTTGACTACCAGTCTTTTATTTGGTGCAACTTTTGAAAAATTCTTGATGTATTTTAGTGCATTATCAGAGTCTGATTTGATTTTTGAGATTTAATTACCATTCCTCCTTCGATTAGTTTTCCTCTCTGATATTCCAGAGCAGCAGTGTCTGTCTTGACCACCATACAACCCTAGAATAAGTGGTGAGCATCCTTTTTTTTCTTTTTCAACCAAACAAGTCGCATATCTCTAACCCAAGTATAATGTTTTTTCTTATTCTTGTGTCAGAGAAATTATTCTACTCCGTCCCAATTGGTTTTGCAGGGAGGGAAACCTGTGCTTTTTTTTTAATGCTGATGTGTCAATGGGTCAGGTCCATTTTTTTGTTTGTTCATTTTTGGTTTAGGATTGTTTACTCATTTGGTTTCCACTGAACACATTCAGTGGGGATTATTTTTGGCGCCGGTACTGTTCACTTGGAGGGGAGATTCCAGCGAGGGCAACAGGAAGAAGCTGCAGCCAATATTCAGTGCAGCGTTCGAACTGTCAGCTACATATGGGGAAGGGCCAAATTTCAACTAGCAATTGAAAGTCCACTTGATGTGAGGTGAAGGATGTTTGGTCATCCAAGTAACAAAAAGGTGACCATTGACCTTGAAGCTTTGAAAAATTTGCTTGTACACAAAAGAAGAACAGTTAGAGGCACAAGTGCTGTTCTTGGAGTACCAAAAAGAACAGTTCAAAGGGCAGTATCAGCTAGTGTCATAAGGAGCCACACGAACAACATCAAGCCAGCATTAACCAACATGAACAAGGTAACAAGACTTGAGTTTTGTTTGAATGAGGTTGAGCTTCGCAGGACTACAAGACACAAATCCCACATACCAAAGCTGATGTTTATGTGTGCGGTTAGTCGACCGATATATGGGCCAAATAGAGAGGTTTTATTTGATGGGAAGATGGGAATTTTCCTCTTTGTGAAGAAGGTATCAACAACGAAGAAGGGCAAGAACAGACCAGCAAGTATCATAGAGAGAAAGCCAATTGAGAATATTGGAAGAGATATCATTCGGGCCAAGATAATCACAGAAATCATACCAGCAATAAAAACAAAGTGGCTCGGAAACCCACCAAAGTATGAAAGCTAGGATCTTTCAGAAAACAGATTCCTATTCGAAGAGTGCATAACCGCATGGATAAGCTCACACTAACCCGTCACTTTGGGATCCAATTCAATATTTTCCTTGGGATAAAAGAATATTCATAGAACAAGACAATTGCAAGGCACACATCTATAACTAGGATCCTAAATTCAGAGTTGTAGCTGAGTCTGATGGGTTCAACATAAATTTGGTAAGCCAACCTTCCAACTCACCCGACCTCAATATATTAGACTTAGGGGTTTTCAACAGCATTCAAAGCCTTAGCATGAAACTCCAACAATTACAGTAGATGGATTATTACAAGCAGTGTACACAACATTTGAAAGAGAAGATCCAGATACACTCAACAAAGTATTTCTGACTCATCAAGCTTCCATGATCGAAATTATAAAGAAGAAGGGGTGCAACAACTACAAGATGCCACATATGTCAAAAGATGCACTTTCAAGGAATGGGGAACTACCTAGAATGATGGCAGTGGATGAAGCTGATCTTAGGGTTGCAATGGAACATCTGAAAAGCATTTAAGACACTGAGGAGGTTGAAGGTCTAATGCTTGCTTTGGGCTATGGATGGGGAAATGCAAGATCATTTTGAAGGGGTTAGGATAGAGGATAATTTTTGAGTTCCTGAAACTTTTTTTTTGTGTCAGAGAAGTTTCTTGTGTAACCCCTTTTCATGAATGATATGAAGTTATTTTGAATCCACTTTCAGAGCCTTCCAACTGCTTATTACTTTGCATGGTTGCTCTTGAGACAGGGTTTAGGGTAATAGGAATAGTAACAGGTGACAACAAACACATAAAGATAAATATAAACAGGGGAACTGAAACACATGAACCAGGAAAAACAACATAACATAGGCATCCGATTCATAAACAACAATTGTAGCATATTCGATTATGCCTTAATAAGAATGGGAATGCACAGGTATCTTAACACTTCAGGAGTGCAAGTTTAGGATCTTCCACACTCGGGCCTAATCAATCAATAAACTACACCAGCAAACATACAAACAGGGGACCATTTAAATAGGGCACAAGCAAAAACATGCATTATTAGGAGCATGGGCATCAGGAAGATCGTAAACAGCCAGCACAAAAAAATTCTCTCTTGCTCAAGTACTAGGGGAAAATAATTTCCTTCCATTATGATTTTCCAGTTTATCCTCTTTCACCTGCATGAAAGAAAACGAAGAAGCCGATGAGAACAAGAAACTTAAAAAATGTAAAGGACAAAATCAAAACATGCACTAATTTTTACTTAGCTTTTTTCTTAGTTTCTGCAAGATGCTCACGCTTCTCGGCTCTGCGTAAAAGATCTCGCAGACCTGGGATGTATATCTCGGCCGCATGAAAAAGAGTCAACATTTTCCAAACTTAGTGGCTGAGGTGGCTTAGGCATATGGTCAGCAGGTGAGCGGGATAAAGGTTGGATCAGTGACGGGTAGGGGTGGGCGTCGGGTCGGGTTATTCGAATTTCGGGTTATTCGGTTTTGCCTCAAAAAAGTTGAAAACCAAATCCGACCCGAATAAATCGAACCGAATTTTGAATTCGGTTTCGGTTCGAATTTGGATCCTATCCGAACAAACCGAATTGCAAGTTAACATTTAAAAAAATCTGAAACTTCATACAAAATTCAAGCCAATCTGGTATTGTGTCTTCATACAAAATTCAAGATTTTGCTGCTGGTATTAAAAATCCACAACTTCATACAAAATTCAAACTTGTTATAGAGTTCCCCAAGCTTGTTACAGAGTTCTGCATCAACATTAAAACATAGCAACTCTTTATTTCCCCAAGCTTGTTACAGAGTTCAGCAGCAACACTAAAACATAGCAACATTTCAGCAGCAACATTCCATTATCAGCAGCCCTATTCATCATTCAAGTATTACATCAGCAACATTCAATTATCAATTCCAATCAGGCATTACATTCATTGAAAATGCAGCAGCAAACATCTTTCAATTATTCTAACATATAAAGCAACATTCAAGTATATAAAGTAGTAGAATTCAGCATTCAAAAAACACTGGAGCAACAAAGAGTAAAGAAAACAGTAGCAAAGAGTAAAGAAAACAAAGAGTTGAACTAATGACATCAACTACTAACACAAGAACACTAACCACAAAACAAGAAGTTGAGGTAAAAGCTGTTCCAGGTATTCATTTCCAGCTTTTGAGGTAAAAGCTGTTCCATGCTCCTAAGGTCTAGGGTCAGGTTTTATGACCTAACAAGAAGTTGAATGGGTATAACTATGAGCAGAGCAAACTTTCAACTAGCACTAAAAAAAATCCTATTGCCTCTTTACCTGTTAGAAACAATTATCATTGATATACATTGCTTATGTAATGCATTTGATGTTAAGCTAAAATCTCAAAATCTGATACTGATGTTATAATGATCTAGATGTACAGTTACTATATGAACAACTTCAGAGAAAATATGTTAGACCTATTGGAAACAAGAACCATGATAGACATTGAGGTAAGCTTGGGTCCTGCAGGCAAGCTCAGATATCCATCTTATGTGGAAAGTGAAGGATGGAAATTTCCAGGTATTGGAGAATTTTAGGTGACTTCTTAACAAAACAGTTCAGGCAATCAAAAAATATAACTAAGCAAAGCATTAACAGGATTGAAGAGTAGGCTACTGATGGCCTGTAAACAGACCTAAAATGAAACTTTTAAATTCACCATTAAAAGAAGCACTACTCATACAAAGAAGCACCATCAAACTTTTCCATGTATGAAATCACCATCCGGCAAATAACAAAGAAACACTACCGATACACAAATAAAATATAGACAGACCTGCAGAACCGCTGATCGGTAAATCAGCACTAAAAGAAGAGGATCCTCCTTGCTCAGCATGAGCATAAATATCAGGTGAAATATTTTGCTGCAAAAAAGGTGCAGCAGTGGAAAATGAACCATATGCTGCAGACATAAACGAACACTAAATATTAGGAGAAAAAACACACAGAAACAGACTTGTTCAATTTCAGTACTAACAACTTGTTATATATGATTCACCATCACTTCTTATTCTTTCTAGCTAAAGCTTACTTCATCTTCAACATCCATAATGACGAATTTTATAATTGTAATGCACAAATGTAAATAAGAAGTAAAATTGTAACTCATATGGCACTGGTTTATAGTACTGGTTTTAAAACAAAGCACTAACTCATATGGCACAATGAAGACAACATAATTTCCCAAAACATGCTCGTTGGAAAAGAGATTGACAACATTAAAACACATGTAGCAAACAAACCACTGCTATATTTTCGTCAAATTAGCACAGATCAGGGAACAATAAGGAGGAAAACTTAGCTAATCTAGGAACATTCAAGCACATTAACACATACAGTGTTAAAAAACTTTTCAAAAAGATTCAAAAACTAAGGTTTCATCTGGTAGATAAACCTAACCTAAGAAACCTGTAGTAAAAATTAACAAGCAAGCAAAGGAACAAGCCTCTTTGGCAACCAAAAACCAGAACAAATTAGATGATTCACAGAACACATTAGCCAAGTGAAAGTAAACTTTTTCAGAACAGCTTAGAATGGATATCCATTCTACATGATTTTAGTGCAACAAGAAAACCTGGTCCTTCATGAGCAAGGGCTTTTAACAACTATTAACACCTCATGTATGAGCAATGCTTTTAACTTTACTAAGAACTTTACGCCACTCCCCATTGTAAACAATTAAAACTGGAAAAGTACTACTTAACCCGTCTAGCATGAGGATAAACATCAACCCCTCAAAATAAAAGACCCTAACAACGTATAACTGATAACACATTTAAGATATTCAACAGTAGCAGTTCTATTTTCTTTAAAAAAAGTGTAGCATGGTCTGACAATAAAATAATATACTATTGTGTGGCTTATCTACAAATGTATGACTGAAAACACGCAAACTCAATCGCGTAAAAACAAGTCTTACTCGGGAAAAGCCTAGACCAGGCAATAGAAAACCGGTATGCATCCATTCTCAAATCCTTCATGAGCTTTATATCTTCCTGAACAGGCAAATGCATTAAGACAACAATCAAAATCATGGCTAACCTAAGATAAACCAAGAGAAATAAAGGAAAGATTGGGATTTTCTCAGTAGTACCATGATGCTCCCAAATCAGCTGGAAACCGAAATGAATAATCGGTGTGAACTCGACCATCGATTGTATCCCTCGATTCCAACACTGCCACCTATAGCAAATATGAGCAAACAGGAGCTAGATGAGTAAATCAAAAACAACTTCTGAGGATAATAAGAATCGTCGTAAATTAGGATTCTAACCCTAAACTGTGATCTACGCATGGTACAAACATCAATCAAATGGGAAACAAAGTCAAATTGTTTCAGAACATTAATAAAAACAGAAATCGCAATCACAATAACGTACTAGAAAGCAACAAAAAAATGAATAACTAGGTAAACAAAGCAAGGCGGCGGTCGTGGACAGAATGAACCTACAAATATATTTCCTAGTGGACGTAGGAATGGATGACGGCGTCTACTGGGCGGAGGCATTGGTACCGGATCGGAGAGGTACACGACGTGAAGAGTATCACTGTTGAAATCACGCGTCGGTTTGGCCTTTGGTTCACTGTTGGCGTTTAGTCAAGGGCTCCGATCTTCGTCTCCCGTCTGGAAACTCCGGCTTCCGACGAGCGCATGAAGCTTCGACCCTCAGTCCGCCGAGGCCTGAAAACTGTCGAGCAGTGTGAATCTGGTGCGAGTCCGTCGAGCAGTGGCATACCCAGAAGGTTTGCGGACTTCACCAGGAGGAGAAGTCAGCCGGTGGGTAAAAAGGGCATCACCAGACAGGACGGTGGTCGGGATTGGATCTGGGGGTGAGGGGTAGGTTGTGGGTGGGCAGAGTTGAATTAGGGTGGGAGCGAAAAAGAAAGGGGGGAAAAAAGGATTTAGTTTTTAGCGGGGAAAATGAAATCTTTTTTAGTTTTTAGTGGGGAAAAGAGGATTTAGTTTTTAGCGGGGAAAATGAAATCTTTTAGTTTTTAGTTTTTTTTTATTCAATACATATTTAGAATGAAAAGTTTTAGTTTTCAGTGGGGAAAATATTTGGGATGAAAATTTTTACTCCCTCCGTCCAGAGAAATACAACTTTTTCATAATTTTCAATAATCATGTTTGACCAACAATATCTCTACCTACACACAACAATTTGCATAAAAATTGATATTTAGAAAATAGATGTTAAGACGAATCTAACAATGTCTCACGTGCTATTTTTATTATATATATTAATATATAATTAGGGTTAAAGTTCGTTAATATTTTAAATTAATTAAACCAATTTCAATGATTATTTATTAGTAAAGAGATTTGAGAAGCTCTCATGTTAGACCTGCTAACGATTAGAGAAGCTCTCCTCTTATTAGTGTTTATATATAAACAAGTCAAGTAAGGTTTGACCGTTGATTGGTGAGAGTCAACTTAGTTATTAGTGTTCATATATAGAAAGTCAAGTAAGAGTTGACCGCTGATTAGTGAAAGACAATTTAGTTATTAGTGTTTATATATAGAAAGTCAAGTAAGGTTTGACTGTGGATTAGTGAGAGCCAACTTAGTTATTAGTGTTTATATATAAAAAGTCAAGTAAGGTTTGACCATTGATTAGTGAGAGTCAACTTAGTTGTTAGTGTTTATACATAGAAATTCAATTAAGGGTTGCACGTTGATTAGTGAAAGACGACTTAGGTATTAGTGTTCGTATATAGAAAGCCATGTAAGAGTTAACCATTTATTAGTGAAAGTCAACCTAGTTATTAGTGTTTATATATAGAAAATCAAGTAAGGTTTGACCGTTGATTAGTGAGAGTCAACTCAGTTATTAGTGTTTATATGTAGAAGTCAAGTAAGGTTTGACCGTTGATTAGTGAGAGTCAACTTAGTTATTAGTGTTTATTTATAGAAAGTCAATTAAGGGTTGACCGTTGATTAGTGAAAGACAACTTAGTTATTGGTGTTTATATATAGTAAGTAAGGTAAGGGTTAACAATTTATTAGTTAAAGTCAATTTCGCTATTAGTGTTTACATATAGAAAGTCAAACAAAGGTTTATCAGTTATTAATTAAAGTAAACTTAGTTAGGTATTTCTATACAGAATGTCAAATAAGAGTTGATAGTTAATTAAAGTAAACTTATCTATTAGTGTTTATATATACAAAGTCAAGTAAGGGTTGACCGTTGATTAGTGAAAGTCAACCTAGTTATTGGTGTTTATATATAGAAAATCAATTAAGGTTTAACCATTTGTTAGTTAAAGTCAATTTAGTTATTATTATTTATATCTCAAAAGTCAAGTAAGGTTTGACCGTTGATTAGTGATAGTCAACTTAATTATTAGTGTTTATATATCGAAAGTCAAGTAAGGTTTGATCGTTTATCAGTGAAAGTCAACTTAGTTATTAGTGTCATGTAAGGGGTTGACCGTTGATTAGTGAGAGATTAGTGAGAGTTAACTTAGTTATTAGTGTTTATATATAGAAAGTAAAGTAATGGGTTGACCGTTAATTAGT
The DNA here is from genome assembly GCA_032355405.1 of Rubia balearica. Lineage (NCBI taxonomy): Eukaryota > Viridiplantae > Streptophyta > Magnoliopsida > Gentianales > Rubiaceae > Rubia > Rubia balearica. The sequence continues at coordinate 12,063,956 of JAULKJ010000008.1, forward strand.
GAAAGACAACTTAGTTATTGGTGTTTGTATAGAAAGTTATGTAAGGGTTGACCATTGATTAGTGACATCAACATAGTTACTAGTGTTTATATATAGATATATATATATAAAGAGATATATATATATATATATAATCAAGTGTTGATTCACAATTCCTATAATTTATACACATTTTATAGATTTATATTGGAAATTAGTCACAATGATAAGACTTAATATTATTTTATTAAATTATAAATTAAGTGAAACATCGCCCCATAATATTGTAATTGTAAGAATGTGAATCAAGCTAAATGAACCACTCCGAAATATACCAAAATCCAATATGAAATTTAATAAACTGACATGACCTAGCTCGAACAAAACTCTAATATAACCGAGTAAAAACCTGACCTGAGCCGAAAATAACCAGAGCCGAAAATAACCCAACCTGAATATAATCCGTCCTGATACAACCCTACCTGATCAAACCCGATAGTAATATGACCCGATCCGACCTAACCCGAATAAAAAAATTACCCGACACGGGAAAAATTTCTGACACGATTTACCCAACACGATAGGAACCTGAGCCGATCCGAAAAATAAATATGACTTGTTTTAACCCGACCTGAACGCGACACGATCACCCGAACTGAAACCACTACTTGTACTACAAGAATATAGGTGAAAGGACATTCGAAATTGTAATCCATAGGAATATTCAATGTTAAGGTTTTTAGTAAAAACCCGATGTATTCCTATCTTGTAATAGGTGACATAGTAATTATTAAATAACCTTCTCTTTCTTATAAGTCCTAACGGTCGATGTTTGTTATTAACGATAAATATTCCCTCTCATCCTATTACATACTATGCACATCGTCTCATTCTTAATGTGAGACAGCGGGTCTAAATACAATTATATAAAGATGAGAAATGACATGGGGTACATTATGTAATTTTTAAAACATTACTTATTACTTTGTCTCACCATAACTTATGGTGAGACGGTCTCATATGAGTATTTCTAAAAAAAAAATTTCTCCGTTTTTCTATTTGTGGCACCACAAGTTAATGTGCTTGGATTTAGGTGAAAAAATTGAGTGAATGAAACTGAATGTAGAAAGTAAAAAGTAGAATGAGTATATGAAATTGAGGGAATCTTGTAAAAAATAGAAAGTGTGCAATTTAAAAACAAACATCTCAATTAAGAAAATGTGTCACAAATAGAGAAATAGAGGGAGTCCCTTAACTTAAGGTGTTTTTTTTTAAATGTTACATACAAGCAACCAAATTACATATTAACATCTTAATCTAGGATCTAACTAGGAGACACCATCATTGAATCTGTTGAAGCTCAGTGGAGCATGAAACTCTATCAATTTGATAGCTAGGGATGCCCTCCTGAGAACACTCAACTGCTGCACCACTAACAAACCGCTGTCACCAAAGTCAGAACCACCATGATCTCAAAATCATCGACCACCTGCAGGTTGGGAAACCATAGCGGGGACCACCGATACGGTCCCATGATGCTGGGTAATCTCATCAAGGAATTGCTCAAACATTCACAATTCTTGATGGGGGTGTGTTTTGAATCCTGGACATCTCAGTTACAGAGAGTGTGACTTACCACTAAACCAGACCCATTACACGTTAACTTAAGGTGCTTAATAATAATAAACAAGAAAGAAAGAAAACAAGTATGGACGGCAAACATATCCGATTTCTCGTTAAACTTTATGTTGTTTTCAATTTGTTGAATACTTAGCTCGTTGTAGTTAACGAGACTTACATCAATAACCAGTGGCGGAATTAGAATTTTTTTCAGGGGAGGCTGGTTGGGAGCGGCGGCCGGCCCAGCGTGCAGAGGCGGCGGGACGAGGCAGCTTCGGCCGGTGATTCCGCGGCGCAGCGGTGGAGTCGAGGTGGTGGCGGCGCAGTGGCGGGTGACTCTCTCCTCCCCGACTCGACCCTCTATTTTGCTTTTCTCCCGCTTTTTTATTTTTTGGGGTTTAATAGGTTTTGGGTTTAATTTGGATTGGGCTCAGTTTTTGGCCCAATCCGTTGTTCTTTTCTTTTTTGCTTCCTGCATATGAAACGACGTCGTTTTATTAACTCACGGCCAAAAAAAAGAGAAGGCCGTCGCGGCCTTCTTCTCCGAGCTCCTCTCGCCGGAGACGCGCAATCAGACGCCTGAAATACGCGCTCACTGCCTGGAAGAAGCGCCAAGCAGAGGCCGCGGATCTAGGTAGGGCTGGAGCCCTACCTCGCGTACCATTAGATCAGCCACTGGGGGGAATTAATGTCAGTTGAAGATGAAGAAAGGAGATCAAGTGAATTCAAAAGAGTTGTTTCAATTATTGTACAAATTTGATGTTAATTGAGATTTTAATGAAGTCTAATTGAACACTTAATTATGAAATTGGTCAACCATTATTAATGGTACATTTGTAGTTTCAGATTTTAAGTAAGGGTAATTAAGGTATTTTAGGTATGATTTATAAAGTAAAAATGGAATGAATAAATATCAAAAGATCATTGTACATGGGATGTCCAAAACAAGGAATGTGGGACTGAGAGAGTATACTTATATAAGAGTCCGACGAGACAGTTTAAACTGTGAACTAGAAGAAATGAAGATAAATTTTTTGGGTTGCAGTAATCGGATCATAAACTTTATAATTATTCATGTTACAATAATAAGTTTTTATTATTCTATGATAAGATGGGCTTTCCATAAACGTATGGAAAGACGATTTTTTCCACAACTTTGTTTTTAAATAATGTAGTTGTGTATATTGATATTTTTTTTATTCAAGTGTGTATATTTGAATAATATCGGTATGGTGAAATCTAGTTTTGGGTCGATATATTGTGACTACAGTATGGCAACACAGTGTAAACCACTTATTATTGAGGCCTTTCTCATTGTCACATAAGTTTTCCGCTTATTATTGTAATATCGATTAGGGCTTATGTGTAATTTCTCTTTTAGCCACTGAGAGTGTAGACTAGAATTGTAAAATTATATAGCGTCTCGGTGTAACGGATTTATCCCACAGCATATGTTGTAATTGCACATTGTGCAAATTGAGCTTAATAGAAAAGGGAGGGAACCCTATAAACCCATTTTCGAGACGGTTTTAAATTATGATTTTTAAAGTATGGTGAAATCCACAGCCTCAGCGGAAAGGTGGTGGCTAAGACTCTCTGTTTGGGATGTTTTTGTGCATTCAAATTGTTATGCATGAAATCAATTCACGTTTAGATTTTATTTTAGAATCTATTTTGGGTTGAAGCCTTTTCATGGATAATTAATAAATCATTTTTTATTCATAAAATAATTAGACTTTAATTAAGTGAATTCTTTCTTTCTTTTCTAGTTAGAATTTTACTACTCCATAGAATTAGATACAATAGAATTAAGCATACTTTTTCCATAGAATTAGATAACAGTTTTTTATTAGATGCCAATTTGAGATTAGAATTCATAAAATTCATTATTTCACATTTTCTTTGGATTTTTCTATGGAGAACTAAATTCATAGTGGCATAAGACGATTGAAACCATTGATGATTTGGTTGTGAGGCTTGAAAATTCTTGTTAATCTATTCCTATTCATTGCATTGATTCTATTGTTCTTGAATTTAATGAAGTGTGTTGATTTATCTAGTCAGATCATTTGGCTTAACTGATACTCATTGTTTATATTGCTATGATTTAGGTGCTTTGAACATTTAATCTATTAAACTAGCAATTCATGATTGCATAAGTGTATTATTCTGACTTATGTGCATTGGGGAAAAAATTGATTCCATGCTATATTAATGTATGGTTATGATTATTTTTGCATTTATCTCATATAATTCCTGGTCTTATTGCTATTATTAAGTGAGTATTGACTGGCTGTTGGAATCAATTAATAATAAGCATTATCATGGTCTTTTTTTTCTTGTAATTATATTTATTGGGAGCAGAGAATAATACTGATAAAGAATGCACTTGATAACCTATATTCAACATATGATGGTAATGTGGATAATGTTACGTGAACTATATTTACAATCTTGATTAAATCCTTATTTTTATTATTTTTTAAAATTAGTTTTTATTGAAAATATATTTAAGTCCCCCACCCCCGCACTTTCTTGTAATAAAATTATAGTTAGCTTTGATCTAGAGATTGAATCAACAAGTTCTAGCGACTTAAAATTTCAAAGGAAGATTCAACCAGTCGAGACGGCAGATCATACAGTATGGCAATTGGCTACCCCGAATTTTGAGCACCAACCTTTGGCCATGCGCCTACCTGACTCACAAGAGTAAAAGTTTTGAATTGAAATATGGGTTTATTCACTTGCTTCTGAGCTTTCACGGTTTGGCAATGAAAAACCGGAACAAGCTTCTTCCCTAATTTCACACAAGCATGACGCTGAATTTTAAGAGGCTCTGCGCGAGTTGCCGATATCGCGACTGCTCCGAGAAAGATTTACTTTAATACTTGCAATGATGTTTACTTGATGATGAACGTCAAATTATGAATGCCTCATGCAGAGGTAATGTTCTGAGCAAGGCATCAGATGAAGCCTATGGGATATTTTTAGAATTGGCGGAATCTTAAGGGGTGAATGTTGTTTCAACCGCACCATCAGTTTCACAATCTGACTTTTTCGAATTGAAGTTTACAATGATGCAATTGGCAATTTAAAAAAACACATTCACCAATTTCGGCTATGTGGGGTTTGTGACGAATCTACTCATCCTGCAGACGCATGTCAGAGGTTCGAGAACCTGACGCCGTGGTCATGTTATTTTTTGGATAATCAAAAAGGAAAAGATATGATCCTTATGTGAATTACTTACTATCCTAGGTTGATGGATCATCCCAATTTGAGGTATGGGTATCTACAAAATGCTTATAATGAGTTCCAACAATAGCCAAGACCGTAAACACGTAATCTGAACTCCAAGAAGTCATAGACGACATGGTTAAAAACATCATTTAAAGCCAAATCAAATCAAAGAAGGAGACGAGAGAAAGCATTCAAAAACTTAAAACACAAGTCTATTAGATTTTTCAAGAAATCAGCAAAAAAATAGGTCAAGAATTCACTGGGCAAAAATAGGTCAAGATATATAAATGAATTATTCTCTGAATTAATTAGAAGTTGACGTAATCCAGTCACTGGGCTAGTCTATTCCACCTTCTACACAAGAATTCACCCTATCATATATTGTATCACCTAGTTCAAAAAAAATATTGTAGCACTTTTATCTCCCGGCAATATATAAAAGAAATTTTTCCAACCTTAAAGTTGACACAAATGGTCGTTAGGGGCATTTTCGTATTTTTATGTATGCTCCAAAGTCCCCAGCTGCTCAGCCATGTGCTTCCACAGGTGCAGACAGATGGCTGGTCAAAACGACGTCGTCTTCCTTTTAGTCTATCTCTTTCCTCCTTTTTCCCCCTTGCTTGTCAGCTCTGATTTTTCATTCTCTATCTTAGCGACTTGAGGAATCCCTCCAAATCCAGCAACCGAATCTACGGTTCGTTAAATACGATTGGGATTTTAGGTTTTCTTCTCAATTCAGAATATTTTTTTCTTTATTCTGAAGTCCCAAAACCCTATGAAAATAGGAGCGGCTCAACGATAATGGTGCGGGTCGGTGGTGCCGTGATAATGGTGCGGTTTCAATGGTGGAGTGAAGTGGTGCAGTACTTTCGTGATGTATTTGATGAGGAGTCAATCCAAACTTTGGACGGCAAGGTGAGTCTTAGTGTGTGATCTGTACAGATTGCATTTTAGAATATTGTGCCTAAGGTTTGATATTTGTGTTAATCCAAACCGTGAAATGTTTGAAGCTTTTTCTTTCTTATTCATCTTGGAACTTTTTGTCCTATGCACCAAAATCAGTAACTAAGATGTCTTCCTGTTTTTGGGCCGAGGGAGATTGTCTTTTGTTGGTAGACTTTGATAATTAGGAAAAAGTATCTTTGTGAGTTATGTCCACTTCACCAGAAGCTGTTTGAATCGATACCTTGCCAAGTGAAATATGATGTGTTTTGTTCTAGACATACATGTATATTTGCATAAACGTATCACTGTTATAGGAAATTTTTTGCTTACATTCTGTTTCTTGCTTTCGAAAAAAAATGTTACTGAGTTCATTTCCTCCACTACTTAAAAAAAAAACTCACTTCCATCATTTCGTAAAGTCCTGTGAGTTTTGGCATTACCCTCCAAATGCCCTTTCTGTAAAATGGTGACATGTTCACGGCCCCATGGTAGGAGCTCTAATGCCTCATAATGAATCAAAGATAGTTACTTCAGGCCTCTCTTCAGTCAAGGCCTCTTCCTTGTTCATTTGTTTTACTTCATTATTTCTTGGAGGCCAACTCTTTCACACATTAGTGGTTCTATGCCATCACTTCTTTCCAGGAGACCAAATCAAATGTTGACTACTGAGCTTGTTCTTCGGAGGATATTTTAAGTTTCCAATGTGTTTTCCTTCTTTCTATTATGAGCGCCGGAAATTTATCCAACAAGACTCCCAGGGACTCAACAGTTTGGTGAAGGAAAGTCGAAACACTCATTTTTTGTGGTCACTAAAATAAAACGTATGAACTTTTGCAGATGAGCGGTAGTTTATCCAAATATTTTAGTTGAACTTGTGTTTTCCTGGGTTTATATTAGTTGGTGGAGTGAAATTGTGGGTGGAAACATATTACTTCTTACATTGAAAGGTTGCAAAATTTTCTTTATTGGATGAAACCCAATGAAATTGAAAATGTTTAGTGTAGCATAAGAGCTTAACCCTCCTCACAAGTGCTAATTCTTGACTTTGTTAGTGTTTGTTTTGTATGCACATTCATCACCTTACTTATCAGATCTTGATGTTCTGCAGTTTCGTGTTGAAGAGCATAGGTTACAAATCTGTACATGTTGGACTGCCCTTTGATGACTGATTACGACAGTGGTATATATTATAAATGAAAACTTCAATATATTTGTAATCTTTCCTCTACAGTTGAACTCCCGTTTAGGGATCTTAGCATCCAACTCAAAAGTCTTCATGATCATATTGAACTTACATTGGGGAAACCTGCTTCTTTTCTTTCCGTATCTTTCTTTTCATTTATAGGCTACATTGTATGGAAAGAAATGGAATGACGTGTTGAGGGTGAAGAAATGAGGGATATGTTGCATCTGTGCACTTTCAGTTGGCTTTTCCTTTCAGTCTTTCACTTCTAATTGCCTTTTCAGGCATGGTTTTCGAATATTGAAGGTCGTGTTCGGCACTACAACTGATAATAGAACTGATGGATTGCTAGATTGATGAGAAGGGTGTGTACCTCTGTGGTTGGTTGAAGTTGAAAGTATATGCATACTATATTCATAGAATTGAGACCATGTTCATAGTGTATGTACATGCCGATGGATCCAAAATTTCATATAGTATTATGTATAATGTGATTCGAAACAAATACTAGAGATTTATGTACTTATTATTTAATTTTTTTCATTTATTATTATTGGTCTTCATAATTAAATGTACATTTTATCTTTACATGTTTAGAATTTGATTTTTCAATCAAACAAAAAGAATACTTAAATTACTATATTTTACTAAGGTCCTGTTCTCTAGAGCTTATTTGGATTTCAGTTCAGATCATATCAGTATGTTTATACTTATTTCAGTTCAGTATATTTATACTTATTTCAGTTCAGTATATTTATACTTATTTCAGTTCAGCATATTTATATTTATTTCAATTCAGCATATTTATATTATTTCAGTTCAGCATATTTATATTATTTTAGTTTAGTATATTTATATATTTTTTAGTTCAGTGCATTATATTATTATCTGTTATGTGGCATATGACAACTACGTAAATTTTATTAAATTGTACGTAACAATAAATTAATAA
>JAULKJ010000008.1:12077816-12087994 GCA_032355405.1 Rubia balearica
AACTCGTCTTCATCAACAAGCTCTGCAACACCCTCTGAACTCGGCTGTCTTCGTCAATAAGCTCTGCGCCACCTTCTTCATTAACGCCGATGTAATCAACTTCGATCAAAGTTCATGAATCGGCGGAGCTTGTTGGTTGCACAGTCGTCGCTGCAGTTGATTGGAGATTCGTCGCGACGAAACTAGGGTTTCAGTGCACCAGTATCGCGGCGGAGGTAGGGCACCGACGTTCCCGGCGCTGCGATCGACAATTCGGTGGAGGAATCTACGTTTCCTGGTGGTTGTTGGTGCAGACATCGAAAAAGAAGCTAGCGAGTCAGATCCACGCGCTACGCACTCCGCTGCCTCCAGGGTACTGCTGTTACTTGTATTCACTGCCGTTCCATTTGGGTCTTTTTAATTTTTGTTGATGGAATTTATGTTTGCAAGTGGAAATGGGGATAAAGAAGGAGGTCAGAGAGATGCTTCCCATTACTATCTTCAACCAGAGCTTCTGCGTCAATGATACTCAGTAAGGTTGTGTCTTTTCTAAACTGCACTTCAATTCATTACTAATCAAGCGAAAACAACAAGGTCTGAGTGTTGCCTAGTGATTAATTTTACATTTCTTCTCTAACTGCCAGCTATGATCCTCTAGTATCGTTATCAGTTGTGGCATTAGTTTTGTTTATGTACCATATAGTGTGGACTGTGGAGAATAATATAGCTATACAGAAAAAGGAGACTCGGATGGGATTGAGCTATTGTTGATTGCATTTCCCTACACAGTACAATATATGTGCATCCCGATTTTTGGCTATATTTTGAACCAAAACATTCGCTGTGCTTATATGGCCAGAATAGCGTATATATTGTAACATTTCTTTGGTTTTAGCCCTACTTACAAGTTCAGATTATAGTTACTTATCTCCACAAAAGGCTGAAGTTGAGGATTGCGTATATAAATCAATGTTGTTTAGCCTAGTGGTTAGTACTCCATATGTGATGTCAGATGTCTAGGATTCGATTCCCTCCTCCAGGACCTTTTTATTTTGATGAATTTATGTTCTTAAGATACATGTTGAGATTTAATATTATTTTATTGAGTGTATATTCAGTAATGTAATGTGGCTTTGGTGTTGTGGTTATTACTCTAGACTATGAGGTTAGCAACCCGAGTTCAAGTCCCACCAGCACCTTTTTAAAAAGAATTTTATACCCTTGAGATATTGTAGTTTTTTGTTGATGTTTGTTGTTTTTTCCCTCTTATGTTGATGTTTGTTGTTTTATTCCTCTTATGTTGATGTTTTTCATTTCGGGTGAGGTTTAGTTCATATGAGTGGATGTTTTTGTAGTTTTTTTGGTGGTATGAATTAATATTTGTAGATTTTTTATTTTGTCATGTTGATGTTATTCATTTTCTGGATGAGGTTTAGGTGAGAATTTTATACTCTTGAGGTACTATAATTTTTTGTTGATGTTTGTTGTTTTTTCCTCTGATGTTGATGTTTTTCATTATTCAGGTGAAAGTTTATAAGAGTTGATGTTTTTGTAGTTTTTTTGTGGTATGAATTAATATTTGTAGATTTTTTATTTTGTCATGTTGATGTTATTTATTTTCTGGATGAGGTTTAGGTGATAGGAGTTGATGTTTGTAGTGTCTTTTTTTTCATGTTGATGTTTTTCATTTTTCGGATAAGGTTTAGGTGTTAGGAGTTGATATTTGTAGTTTTTGGGTGATATAGGTTGATATTTGTAGTTTTTTAAAAGATTTTTTTTGATGTTTTATGATTTTTAGAGTGAAGAATTTAAACTCTTGAGTTACAGTAGTTTTTTTTTATGTTTTTAGTTTTTTTCCTCTCATTTTGATGTTTTTTCATTTTTTGAGTGAGTTTTAGTTGATATGGACCGATGTTCTGTAGCTTTTTTTTGGGGGGGTTATATGGGTTGATACTTTTAGGTTCCCCCTCCCCTCCCCTCCCCCCTCTTGTTGAGGTTATAGGACTGGGTTCGAATCTCACTATGACCTTTATTTTGAAGGATTAATGTTCTTGATGTATATGTTGATGTTTAATATTATTTGACTGAGTGTATGTTCAATGAAAGTCTTTGATGTAGTGGTTATTGCTTTAGACTTTGAGGTTGGAGACTTGGGGTTCAAATCCTACTAGGTCTTTTTTTGAAGTTTTTTTTTATTCTTGAAGTACTGTACCTTTTTGTTGATGTTTGTAGCTTCTTTTCTTTTTTATGTTTGATATTTTTCATTATTCGAGTGAGGTTTAATAGATATGAGTTGATGTTTTGTAATTTTTTGGGGTGATATAAATTGATATTTGTAATTTTTTTTTAAAAATTCTCATGTTGATGTTTTTTCATTTTTCGGCTAAGGTTTTGATTATAGGAGTTGATGTTTGCACTATATGTTTTCTTATGTTAATGTTTTTCATTTTTCGGATGAGTTTTAGGTGTTAGGAGTTGATGATATAGGTTGATATTTATAGTTTTTTATTTTTAAAAATTGTTTATGTTTTATGATTTTCAGAGTGAATAATTTATACTCTTGAGATACCATAGCTTCTTTTTGTTGATGTTTTTAGTTTTTTTCCCTCTCATGTTGATATTTTTCATTTTCTATGTGAGTTTTAGGTGACCGGGGTCGATGTTTGTAGGTTTTTTGGTGATATGGTTGATATTTGTAGTTTTCCCCTTATGTTGACGTTTTCTTTATTTTTCGGGTGAAGTTTTGATGATAATAATTGATGTTTTTAGCTTTCGGGAGATATACGTTTATGTTTGTATTTTTTATTTTATTTTTGATGATATAAGTTTTGTTTATATTTTATGATTTTCAATTGATTTTTTTTTAAAAAAATGTAACCGATTATTTTCATTTTTGTTTGACTTTTTACATATATTTTTGAAGTTAATGTTTTATGATTTTTCGTTGATATTCTGCTATTTTTTGCTGATGTTTATAATTTTTCGTCCGCTGATCATATTGATTTTTTTTTCATTTTTAAACATTTTAAAAATATTTTTTGATTTTTTTTTGCAGATTGCAGATGGCGGAAAAATGATGAAAAAAATTGGACAAAAGAACTCCTGAAAAAATATTAGTAATAGGTCATTTTGAAATAATTAGAGATAGGTCTCTGTAAAATTATTAGAGATAGATCTCTGAAACTAGAATATAGTTAGAATTGCATAAAGGTCCCAACCTAAAGTTTATTCTGCCTCACAGGAGACCATCTCCTTATAATATTAAAATTATTATTTTAAAGTAAAATTTCAGATTGTTTTGTATATATAAATGAGGTGGTAAAATGGATTTAAAGTAGGTATGAAGACACAAGTTGCTAATGGAGTGAGATGAATTTTAGATAATACCCGATGAGACAGGGATGAATTTTAATATGAGATAGGGATAAATTTTAATATTGTACCCGCCACGTGTGATGGAACAGGTATGAATACAAAAATCCCAGGTGAACATAGATATGAAGGGACCATATTCCGTATCCACCCCGTCCCATCGCCATCCCTATAATCTACCAATACAAGAGATGTTTGATATTATTTGCATGTTGATAAGTTACAACTCAATAAACCTGCCTAACTTTTGCACCCACCAAAAACCTTCTCTCCATTCTCTCTCCGGAAACCACTCCCCCTAAAAGCACTCACCTCAAAACCTTTACTTGAGGGGCTGCTGACGTTGCCACCAAATCCGGCGATCCGACGACCCCTCCCCCACTCTAGTTGTAGTTTTCTTCCCCTTTCAGTAGTTGTCGTGGTGAACAGTAGTAGATCGGCATAGAGGCAACCAATTGGAGAAATCAGAGATATCAAGGACCGAAGAAGAAGTCGGCGCTGACTTCTCGGAGAATATGGCCGGCCGATGGTGACAAAGAGGCGGCGCTGTCACTGCCATACGGAGAAGAAGCTTAGCCAACCCGGAAAACATGACGGGCTCAAATTGTTGAATGAAAAACATAAGGGGAGATAAAAGGCCGCCTGTGGCAAATCAAGATCGCTGAAAAATCCAACTTTGGCTGAAAAGCCGCCGGAGGTGGTGTGACACATTTAGATCCGTCCGAATAGGATAGGGTAGAGTTGGGTTGGGTCAGGTCGAGTTGGGTCAATTTGAGTCGAGTCGAGTTGGGTCGCGTCGAGTCGGGTTGGTTTGAACCAGGCTGTTATGTCTCCAGTCTCCCACATCAGGTTTGTCTTTAACCCGATTTTAGTTTAGTAGTAGTGCACTAAGACAATCCGGGTGTTGTGTTCAACTGACCAGACGCAACTCGGAGAAATTCTCCCCCCAAATAAATGATGGGTTTTAAGTCTCTATACACCATGTTGGCATGAAGCATGCTCCGATACACCATGTTGGTGTGGAGCTCAAGTAGGAGACCACCCCACTCAACTGTATGATCCATCCATGTGAGAGTTCATTCATCCACCTTGTAATAGTTAGTTTTTTTCTCGTTTTTAGTTATAATTTTTCAACAGTTAGTGCATCAATTGTAATAGAAGATAGACTAGTAATAGTGCTAGTTTATCATCAAAATTGTAAAACCACTTCTATATATTAATAAGAAGAGTCCTACTATTTGTTTTAAAAAAAATAAAAATAAACCTGCCTGAGAAAACACTTTTAATTAGACGGACAACTTCAATAAGAACATGGTCAGATATAAATACTCCGAACCTGGTCACACGTATGACAAACCAAGAATCAGAGGTCATCACTCTAATTAGACAGATTAGAACCAAGAATCAGAACCCAAGAACAAAGTCAAATGAATATTACACACAGCTAATATGCAAATAATCCAACCACAATCAGAATCCATAATCATAACAAGCATATTATCACACCATTGTTATTTCTTCTTCGTTCCATATTCTTTTATCATTTATTTATCTATTAACTAAAAGAAGAATAATGCATGCATACAAGCCCTTCCTAAAGTGCTTCTGATCTAACTCCACAGCGTCCCAATACACCAGATTCAATCAGATCTCACCTGCCAACCACATAAATAAGCATAAGAGGAGATTCTGAACATAAACGAACAAATTATAGCAGCTTAGTGGAAAGAGAGCTTACAGAAGGAGATCGAGATGGGGATAGTGACCTTGACCGGGACAAGCTCCTGCTCCTGCTCCTATCCCTTGGTTCTGGACTTCTGCTCACATATTTGGGTCGGGACTGTGACATATGAAAGGTTACTCCAGGAACGTGACTAAAATCCTCTTTTTAAGTAACATTTATAAAGAATTTCCAAAGAATTACATACATGTGATATAGGGCGTCTCACTCTTGCTGGGGATCTGCAAAAAATTTCAAAACAAACCCATTTAATTTCCAGGACAGCCTTACCAAGCCTTGATCCGAAGCATCCATGCCACTTTGATGTGACAAATAGACAAAGAAAACGGTGCTTCTACCAGCAACCTTTAGCACCACTTAAGTAGAAAATGTAATGCACCATTCCAACACAATTTCACATTAATAGCCATCACACTTCACCAATGGCTTCAAACTAAGGACCAAAGTTGGAGCAGTCAGATAGACAACCCTACTCCCAGAGTTTAGTTCACTTATAGACTTACTGGCATGACAACACGGATGTCCATATCATATCACATAGAATCAAAGTCATCAGCACAAAATGGCATCAGTAGCATATCCAACTTTGTTTCAGATATCATGTAATTTATTTTTCTTCTATCTAATATCAATCACCATGGTCTAGCCTAATGAAGTTACTCATCCATTAGCATCACTTGCCACAATAAACGGTCACCCAAATTTTACCATCCAGGGAATGCCGAAGGTGCCCTCACAGCAAACAGCCACAAGGCCCACAACCAAATGAGTTGCGTGAATCTGAGCACCATACATCCTCAAGTCCCTAACACGCAATCCCCAGATAGCCGCAAAAATCCAGATCTAGAAAACAAAAAAGCCAACTTCATAATGCTATCATCAACCACAAATGTGGCAAGATCCTTTCGCAACTAACCAGTCCTCATTCCCTTCTTTTAAAGGGGGAGGGGGAGAAAAAGTCTTTGAAAAGAGGGAAAAAAGAAGGGGAGAAAAGAGAGGAAGGAAGCTTATGTGACAAGACACGGGGGGCTGAGAAGATAGTGGAATTCACAAAAATGAAAAAAAAAATGCAATTTATAATCGAAATATGGATGTTTTTATAACCAAAACTGAAAGTTCGAAACATGTGTGTTTCCCTATTTAAAATGCTTTGGAAAGGCAACGTTAAAAAGACTGCCATATTATATCAATTCAAAACAGTTAACCCACAGAAAGAAAAGCTCAATAGTAGCGGTGACGCAGACCTACTTCCTCTGAAGGGCATTTGGAACAAAATGTCTCGAGCCAAAATGATGCTAGAAAATGAGCAGGGTCTGACTAGACACAAAACAGAGAAGATTACAAGTCAATGCAAACTACCCAAAAGAAGAGAAATTTACTGTGATAAACAGGGGCTTAAAACTTGACTGATGACAGCATATAGATGGAATCACATTCCAGTTCCCAGAACATTAATTTGCACACTGATAAAAAATTATAATCAGGCTGATCATATTGGCATTACATTGTAAAACAGATGATAAATACTGGAGCGGAATGGAACAAATAAAAGGGTAAAGTATAGTCACACAAATAAAACAGGAAAACTAATATAGTCCAAAGTCCAGGAGGAGATTAACTATGTAGAACCCAAAAAGAAAAGAAAAATACAATGAAGATTGAAAAGCATATCCAACAGTTGAATCTATAAGTTGATAGCAACACGAACAGAAGCATCCCAATAGGAACCTTGACAACTAAGCGTCATGAGAAATTATGTCATAACATAATAGAGGCAACCTCAGCATGAAGTTCCAAGTATAGATCTCTACAATGTTTTTAGAATATATGAAATTCTAGAATCACAATCCAGATTAGTGAATTCCATATTAATGCGTCTATATAGGAACCCCCACAACAATTTATTATCAAGTAAATAAAACATAGCATATTTCTGTTCAAACACAACTTAAGAATTGCTAACATTATGGAAACTTGCTCTGCTCCCTGGCAACATTATCTACCACAAGTATTCAAACGTGTGAGATAAAATAAAATTAAACTAACAAACAAACAAATGATAGTTTATAAAAGTAACAGCAGGTAATGACATGGTTGAGAAATCCTAAGCTGCCAGTGCTGGAGCACCAAAACAATTCGTCACTTGAAAGGGAAAAAGTCGTGGGAAACAAAACGCAAAGCAACAGGCTACCCAGAAGCAGAACAAACAGGTGATTCAGAACAAGCTTTTAAAGATACTGACCCTGACAGAGATGCAGATGAAGAGTGTCTATCATATTTGGCCCTTGGAGAAACACTGCAAGATCAAAATTTGTTAACATGTAGAGCGGTCAAACAAAAGGAATAAAGCTAGCAAAAATGAATAAGACCTCCTGCTCCTACTGTCATTGCTATATCCAGGACTCCTGCTCCTTGAGTAACCAGGACTTTTACTAGGACTCCTGGAGATACTTCGTCCACGGTCATATTCTTCCACCTAACGATCAGATAAAACAAAGATAAGACACTGTTCAGTGACAGAAAATCAGAACCTCAAGCGTCCATCGTTCATTTACCTGTACGCGAGACCGAGAATACTGATTACGAAACACAGAGTCATCAAGCCTCCTTATCTGCATTAAAGAGAAAAAAGTAGGCACAACAATGACGTGATTCGCCAGAATTCGAAGAAGAAACCAAATAATGTATTTAAATATACAGTGAAGTGTATAAGTATGCACATAGAATCAGCTTACCGCATACTTCATGTCATCATAGTTTGTGTAGTCAACAATGCCTCTCATGCCTGCAAAAAAATCAGCCCAAATCAAGATGTGGTATCTAGCGCTACAAGCACTGACCGAATAATAATTCTACACGAAAAAGCACAAAGGAATCGAGGAGCATCCTTAAGATGATTAAAGGCTATAGAGATCAAAGAATTTTTGTAGAGACGCCGCAGACAAAGTAGTTAACAGATAACAGGAGATCAGTCTGAACATAAACTGACAATTTTCGATGTTGATAAATCCAAAGAATCTTTTAGATATATAGCACGAAGTATTTAAGCCATGCTTTCCCCAAAAGTGCCATATATTAAGGATCTATGGTAACATGCCATGTTTGTTAAAACTAACCACACCCAAGCACAATTTCTAGAAGAAGTGACTTACCTTTAAACACTTTAACATAAGCATCAGAATAATGACCAGCTCAGTATAGAAAATACAGAAATTTGTACCGCCTATACTATGAATTGAAATATGACAGTGGCAACTGTAAATCTCAAAATGAGAAAATGCACAAGGACATTCCTGAACTCACCATCCCGATCACGGAAGACTTGAGAAAAACAGACATCACCAGCCCGGCGCATGTGATCCTAGAAAAAGAACCAGAACTTGAATCGTAAACATTGACTTAGACAACATGCAACAATCTCTAGCACCACTCCCACCTCTTTCTACCGATCTAAAACAAACCAAAAGATGGGCCAAACAAAAAAAATATAGATATTGAGAACATATAGTAAATATAAGAGAACTCCAATAGCCATGTGGAGCTCTAACCTTCAAGTCTTGCCACGAGGCAGAAGATGGTAGCCCTGTGACCAAAACTGCAAATTTCAAATATTATAATCGTTGCAGATAGACCTCATTGTGTAAAATGAAGGAGCCAATTGTATACTAGTGCTTACCACGATAGTCGGAGCGTCTTGAGACTCCACCACGACTCCCTCCACTACTATAGCCGCTGTAACGATCATATGACGAGTTCCGGGCACCATGAGCAAGTTCAACCTGCAAAATTGGGGACAATGGAGTGTTATAGAGAATCTGTAAATGTCGCCGTTCTTAACAAGCACAGGGAATGGTAACTTACGCGTAATCGGTGACCATCAAAGCTATAGCCATCTCGACCACGGATAGCATCATCAGCATCACGCGAGTCTTCAAACTGAAATCAATACATGTAAGGTTATAAAGCATAAACAAAACTAATAAACACCAAACAACATTGATAAGAGCTACTGCCCCCATAAAGTCTGCATATGCCTATAATCAAGTGATTTTAACCAGGAAGTGACTTAGTAGATCTTCAACGTCAGCAAGAAACTAACCTCCACAAAAGCATAACCAGGTGGCCTCGGAGGAACTTTCAGATCAATATCAACGATCGGCCCATACTGCAAAAATCACAAACACATTTCCAATCAGAGATGCCAGAAGACCAACTATGGGTTCAGGACCAGTCATAGCCTTCCAAAAGTAGAGTACTGATAAGACAATAGCATTTTTAAAAGAACAAATAACACAATAGAACTTGAGTGCATCAATCCCTTTTCTACCTTTTGTTCATAATAAGATACTGAAAGTGCCATTTATTAGTCAACGTCATAATAAGGTGAAGATATTTCATTCAAGTTCCAAGCACTTGCAATAAAGGAGAGTAAAGAAACATGTACAGAGCTACCCAATAAACTAGGTCTTATTTTGACAATATATACGATACCAAACTGATATAAATTCCAAGCAAGTCATAGTAAAGAATTAGCAACAACTAAACTTTATCCCACACTGAATGTGTTATTAATTCACTGTTTTCATGCACTGTACCAGAATATCTACAAGCGTCGTCCGTACAAGCATAATTATTTGACATTTTCCTCTCATTTTCTCATCTGTTGAGGGTCCCCTAAAACGTTTGTTGTAACAGTTCCACATTGTACTCTATCTACTCTGGTACTTCCACACCCACATCCACATCCAAATTCTTATCCATGCTACCCGCATTCTTTGTTAATGTTAGTATTTAGTCCCAACACCCAAACATAAAATAAATTTGGTCTCATATCTGCTCTAAAAAATATCCTTTCAGTTTTCAGGGAGCTATATGCTCACAAAGTGTAAGAATGCACTTCTCCATAAATTCATGCTTGAATCCTACTAATATCTTTACCCATCTCCAATCTTCAACAATAGATACTCCCTCTGTTCAATTTTGTATGGCACACTTTTTTTCTCTGTTTTCTCAAGGCATGTTTGACCATTAATAACTTTTGCTACGTATGTTAATATTATGTAAAATTTTAATATTTGGAAAGTAC
>JAULKJ010000008.1:12097625-12108597 GCA_032355405.1 Rubia balearica
CTCACCACCGCATCATCAAACCATGCTGAGGTTTTCGCATCACATGAAGCAAGCCGAGAGTGTGTGTGGTTGAAATTCATGACTTTGCATATCAAAACAAAAAGTGGTTTCCTATGAAATGATGATCCCATAAAACTTTATAAAGATAATGCCGTGTGTTTTAATCAAATGGAGGAAGGATATCCCTCCGAAGTTGTTTTCATTTACTCAAGAGTTGGAAGAGAGTAATATTATTAATATTCAATATGTTCGTTCTTGTGAGAACTCAACGGATCTCTTCACAAAAGATCTTCCTACTTCAGTATTCAGGAAACATATACGTGACATCGGGATGCGAAAACTACGAAATTTATGAAATCACCAATGTCAACATGGGGGAGATATACGTGGCTCTACTCTTTTTCCCTTACTGTGGTTTTTATCTCGCTGGATTTTTCCAAGTAAGATTTTTAATGAGGTAGCAAGAACACGTAATTATTGTAATGAACATTCCAGGGGGGAGTGTTATGAATAATAAAATGGTCATTAGCAATAATCTAGATTTGTGATAATTAATTATTTCACTATTCATTTACCTTAGGGAAACACTATGTAATTACGATTACCCCCTCTTTTTCTCCTATAAATACCCTCTAAGAGGATGAAGAAAATTGCACCTCTCATTCTCACTTTCTCACTTTCTTACATCATCTCATCCTTATCTTTTCTCTTCCTCTTATTCGCCATTCTTTTCTTCTTATTTTCCAAATCAAGTTTCTTATCACTTCCTTAATTAATTAGCGCAGAGTTGGTGTCACAACAATACCTGTAATTTAACACAGTTGTCCTTGGCCCATTTTATAAATTGCGGAAAGAATCCAACCACATGAGTTGGTCTAATTGCATTTTGACAAAGCCTAACAAAGACTAGAACTAGTCAAATTATATTTTGGTCTAATTGCGTTTTGACAAATCTTTGAATTTCAAACTCTTGAAAAACTCAGTGCTCCTACAAACATGTCGATATTTCTATTCACCTCGATTCAAGTTGACAAAGGACTTGTGTGTTGATCCTTCTAACTGGCTTCTCGATAAGTCAGCGGGCACGTCCCAACACAAAAATGGGATGAATTTTGATCCTTCTCGGCCAAATGGTCTGATAAATTTGTTGCTGGAGTTAATTCTCCCTCGTCGACGAAGTCACAAACTGATTAAAATATTTCTTTAAAAAAAGGGTTTCCTGTATCTTTTTCATTCAAAGTACAATCTTTTATTTTGTTTCATACCATCACATATACCCAACTCCATTGAGAACCCTTTCTGATGTGAGTCTTATAGTATATTTTCTTATTCTGTGTTCTTTCCTTTTTCCATTTACTAACTCCTAAAATCATTTTCTTTCAGATATAACACCATTATACCCAGAGACGGTCATAAGATTCTAACAATGTGATACAAATTACAAAAATATGGGTCTCACATATAATCAAAACATAGTTATTTTCAAAATATTCTCAATAATACAAAAAATAAAATAAAAACGCTTCTTGAATATAACTCTACTCGCAATTTAAGAAGCATGCATGCCAATCTATCAAGCTTTTATTATATTACAAAAAAACTAAACTATAAACACAATAATAGAAAATTTAAAGATTTGAAATTTGACACCACGCTGAAATTATTTAATAAAGATGAAAATGGAATTCAAATGGAAAAGATCGCATTTCTATCTTGGGAAACTGAGCAGAGCAAGACATAAATGAAGGTTAGTGGAGTTCAAATGATTCTACAAAAGTGGTTACAATTGTGTTTATTTGATGCATTATGTAAGCAATTTTGATTAGAAACTCTTGTTTCTTTATTTGTCGATCTTGGCCTCTGGGTTTTGCGCATGCGTGAGAACATTGAGGAAAGAAGACTGTTGAAGTAGTTGTTGCTTCATCCCCCAACTCTCATGATTTCCAGCATCATGGGAAAATTAATCTTGTTTGATGATACTGCATCATGATAATCTTACTACAACCAGTAGTCCCCCGCCTTAACAACCACCAATCAGCCCACTTTGACGTTATTGTTGGCAACACTTCCTCCATCTACTTACTGACTTTGTTGGTGTTGTGACAAGTATGTGTGCTGGTGTACTTGCTTTTCTCCATGCAAATGGGAAAATAGCTACATTTTTGTATGATTCCCTATTTTCTTAGCAGCAACCATTCCTTGTACTGCGCTTTTTCTGACATGCATTTCTATTCACAGGTATTGCGTTTAGTGCTTCAACATCAAGCACCATCTTTTCTCTGCTGCGTCGCTTCCTATTTTTCTTGGTTTAACATCAAGGGGAAGGCCAACGTCTCTTTGTTGTCTCATTCTTTCCCAGATTGTGCTAACCGTACGTTTAATGTTGCTGCATCGATTATCTTATTATGCTTGTTTTTTTCCTTCTGGTTATGCTCGAAAAGGAAACAGCCATACATTATCGCTCTTCGTTGCATAGATTCTGACGAATCATGTTGCCTCACAAAAGAACCAGTTGATGTGATTGCTTATTAAGATACTGCCTTGATGTCACCTCCAACACTATGATGCAGGAAGGTTATAAGAGGCTCATTAATTGGAAAAAAAAACTTCATTATTTTTCTGATTCTGGAATGGGAGCATTTATGGCATGTGTGGTGCTTTTATAGTTGTTGTAGGGAGTTTCTTGAATTTGGTGACATTACCCAAAATTTAGAAATTTTGCTGTATTTGTAAATAAAGCAGGTTCTCATTTTTCATTGTCGGATTTGCTATTTTGTAGGGAATGATTAGTTTTCCATCCACTGTTAAAAACTTGAAATTAGGCAAGCAAGTGAGTCTCTCAACTATTTATGTAATTTATCTGTTCATTTAGTCAAAATTACTTAATTTTGATCTCAAATTTGAATCGATAAATAAGTTAGAATATTGTGATCTTGTTAAACATAAAATTTTAAAATATCAACTTTTTATAATTTGTATTTATACACAATTATAAATGTTAATAATCAAATATTTTTTTAATCAACTGACAAAAGTTAATTTGTGCAAAATTGGTTGGGGCTGAGGAAGTACTTCAATTAATTTTTTAAAATTTGAATCCTTATTTTGAGTTCAACTTCTCCCTCAGCAGTTTAGAGCAAGACAGAGAAAGTAAATAATTCAATAAAAAAATAAACGATTAAATTCAAATCAATATCCGATAAAACCTGATCCCGACCCGAAGTCTAGTCAGATCGGGTTGGGCAAGGCAAGACTGTGTTGAAAAGAATCCCTGTGAAATATCGAAGAAATCAGGAAGGAGTCACGCAATAAAGCGAAGTGAAATGGCGGCTGCAAAACGGGACGCCCCCTGTTTCCCACAGGTTGCGAAATCCGCCTTGTGTTTCGCCACCCCAATGAATCACTATAAAAGGCCTCCACAATTCACATTCAGCATATCATCAATTCATCGTTCATCATTCATAAACTCTTCATTTCATTTTGGTCACCAATATTTTTGAAGATGGCGGAGTCCGGAAATCCCCAAAAGACGTCCTTTGAATCGATCAGGGAATGGGTTTCTGAGCACAAACTCCGTACTGTTGGTAAAACTTCCTCCTCACCCTTTATGTGTCCATTTATTTATTTTTGGGTTTTTCGTTAGCTTTCTTATAGATTTTGTTTGTTGTATGAAGGGTGCTTGTGGCTGAGTGGAATAGCGGGATCCATTGCTTATAATTGGTCTCAGCCTGCCATGAAAACCAGCGTCAAGATCATTCATGCTAGGTAAACCATCTTTTCTCATTTCCCTTTTTGTTCTGTTTTCCCAAATTGACAGAATCTGTTCTTTTGTTTTAGAGCAATTCAGGCTGTTGATTGTATCCATTTATTGAAATAAATTAGACGTATGTTCCTGTCCTAGCAAAATGATTGTGAAGTTCTGTACATTGTCTGCATACCTTATAATGTTAGGAATGCTGCTTCCAGATGTTTCATCTCTATAAGGGAGTCGTTTGGGGCAGAAAAATTAGCAGAAGAGCATTCATTTTGTGATAACGTTCTCTAATTAAGTTGTTTTGCTTGTATGCAAGAAATCAAGATAAATTTCTCAGATCCCTAATTGGTATTTATTTAATGTTATGAAATCAAACCCTTTTTGTTAATCAGACCAGCCAAAAGGCTACATTGGAGTTACCTTTAAACCATGATATGATATGATCAATTTAAACCAATGCACTAAATATTAAATTCTGAACAATGGCCATAAATGATTTTTATATGTCTAATTTGGCAGGAGGGGGGTAGTGTTTGATCGGTAGCTTGAGGCGGTAGCTTTGTTCATCTTTGAATAGATGAGAACACCTGCTAGATGACAATAATTTCCCCCATTCTCATTTCTAATTATTGATGTTATAACTCGATGATGATCCGTAGTTCAGCCTTGAAGTCTGATACCATTTCTTCTGCATCATGTACATTCTTCTGTTCATTTGAAAATGCAAATCCAATAGCTGTCCCCTTTACTTGAAGGGTTAGTATTGCAGATGAAAATAAAATTTGGATGTTCACCTCATTCTGTTGGTCCTTAGCTTCGGCTGTTTGATAGAACGTGCTGGTTTATAATGGATATCGAGTTGCATCTTCTTCATACGCCTTCATTATACTGTGTATGTATTCTCGATGACATTAATGTTTTCAATCTCCTTGTTCGGCATTCAGGTTGCATGCTCAGGCTCTGACACTGGCTGCCTTGAGCGGAGCTGCTATTGTGGAGTACTATGACCACAAAACTGGGAAGACAGGAAACCGATACCCCAAGTTTCTTCCTCTCGATTCTCACTCGAACAAGGACTGAGAATGTAGATGGTGCATAAGCCAATAGTTTCATTAGGCTTCAGAAAGTATCCATTGGCAAGATTTAGT
This sequence comes from Rubia balearica, assembly GCA_032355405.1. Classification (NCBI taxonomy): domain Eukaryota; kingdom Viridiplantae; phylum Streptophyta; class Magnoliopsida; order Gentianales; family Rubiaceae; genus Rubia; species Rubia balearica. The sequence continues at coordinate 12,102,528 of JAULKJ010000008.1, forward strand.
TATTTCATGGAGATGGTAGCGTGGAATTCAGTAGTCAATAAAACTTTTGGTCATTCTTAATGCAACCCCCTTTATTCGGGTGGAAGTTGTAGTAGGTAAATGGGATCTCCAGTTTCAATGCAATGTGCTCAACATAGAGTATTCTCTTCTTCTTTTGATTCCAAATATTATTTCTCCATTTCTGAAAAGTGAGATGGGTATATCCACACGAAACCTCGGTACAAATACGTAAGCACGCTTCCGGATTTGAGATAGGGATCAAATGGAGGGTTTTGATGCGAGAGGAAAAGAATGAGAGATTATGAATATGTTTGCAAGCAAATTGATACTCTTTTAATGCTTAAAATAAATAGGGTAAAGAACATTAACACCCTCCACTTCATGCTAAGCTTTCATTTAAGTTTTCAGTTTTTTAAAAGTGTGATTTAATTATTTGACCAGTTTTAAAATATTGACTCAAACTTCTTGTAGTAGTTTTTAATTGAGATGACAACTCCGTCTAAAATAAGCGTACAATTGTATCCTTCAAATTAGTGGCAACTAAAATACTCGAAGTCATCTTCTCCACCCACATTACTCACTATCATCGACACCGCCAATTTTTGTACAAACCTGTGAAAAAAGGAAAATGAATGGTCGACTTGACTATGTTTCGAAGGGATGATGCTCATGGAATCGACGAGATCGGACTGTCTACTTGTGGTTTCTCTGCAGATGTGTACTAGTGAGCTCTGAGCGGATCAGTTGCACAGTTCGCTCTACTCCATGTTTTAAGGGATCATCTGAGCTGCTTGAAGGCTGTCAGATTGTATTGTAGCCTTTTGATTCTCCATCTGCAATGTTGATGGTATTGCTATCAGTTTCGCATGAGTTGTGCCACAATTCTGGTCTGAGTATGATGCCGCATCCCAGTCTGTTATTCCTGTATTTATATGCAACATCAGCGTTAATTGTTATCTCGAGAAACAAGGCTGGGTATTTTCTTCCTTTTCTTTTTAAAGAAAGGAATAATTCCCATATATACATACAATTGATCAGAGGTGTAGGACATTGTTATTAGCATGATTTACAAGCTCAATCTGACATTGTGAAGGATATTTCTCTTTACAACGTGAGCTCACATTTTATGACCATCAAACAAGTACAGCAGGCATCGAGTTAATCAAAAAAGTTTGGACATTTGAAGTATATTTTGCGGTAAAATACCATGAAAATCTATGGAAGATATGAGAGAATTAATGTTGTTGCAGGTTATAGAATGAAATTAAGACCATGTTTATTTATATTTTTTTAAACAAGGTCGGGGCATATATTAGATGATGTGGTTGTGGCGTTGACCACCACTTACAGCCCGTGCAAGATTATGGGCATTTCCTAAAGTAGATCTAGGAACTTTCATTACATGGAATCTAACGAAAACCATAGTTAGTATTATTATTATTATTATTATTATTATTATTCTGACTAGTTTGTCGAGCCCAGGTGGACATTCGAGAACTTGTTGATGTGATTAAGTGTCATTTCACAATTCGTGCGTATCAGGATATGAGTTGCCTGACAATGCCCTACTTGGGTCATTGCTTCATGTATTGCGACTAGTTTTACTTGTACTGTCGATAATGCTTGAGATGACCTTGTTCCTTGCCAGGTATTTACATGTGTGCCTTGTTCCGAGCACCAAGTTGTTATTGCCCTTCCATCTTGGATCCTAAATGTTGTGTTAGTGTTGATGAACACCCAGTTTGCGTGAACTTGGTCTGGCTGATGCTCCTATCTCTGCCATATTAAGAAAGTGTCTCCCACCCTCGCCTTTTTTGGTTCATCAGTCGTTTGGATTCCACCCTACTCTAGTGCTTCCTGTGATGAATCTGGGTCCACCTCCGGGTTTTACCCTCCCAACTTCATGGTCTCTCAGTTTTTGTTTCCTTTGCAATGACTAAGATTGATTCCACAGACGGTTTGTGTTGCTTTATTGTCTCCTTACTCCTTCCACACCAAATAGCCCAAATAATAATACACGTTTGTAGACATCCTCGTATTCTGGTGCAACCTTGAACCACTCTCCCAACCATGCTCCTATCAACAACGGTTATCCTGGTTTAAAGTTTTACCCTAGCCTGAAAGTCTTCCATACTCTTATAGATATTTCTTATTCAACGATCATTTATGTTGGTGTTCCCACGTGTTTGTTGCACATTTAACACAAAGGAGACACTTACATACCTCTGATTCTCAATGTTGATCATGTCAATGTTTCATTCTGAATTAGTCTCCACACTAGGCATTTGCAATTTTCTAGTGTCCTTAATTTCCACAGCTTCTTCTATATGGTCATATCGGCTCCCATATCTAACGTCATATTTGAAGTTGACGGTTCTTTCCTTTAGTTTGCAGCCCAAGCCTTGTGATATCCACTTTTGACTGTGTACTTGCCTAGCCAATTCCTATCCCTGGAGCAGTAATCTTCCTGTCCGAGGGGGGGCTAGTGGGATGTGCATTCGCATTATATCCCTTACTATTTTAGGGTCGAAGAATAAACTTAGCAGTATCACTCGTTATTGGTTGGTATTGTTTATTAGGTTGCTGATCATAAACCCAAGTAAGGGTAGCAATTTTCTATCATGTCTTATGGGATTTTTTGTGATTTGGTATCCACTCTTTCTGAATATCTATGCTACTCATCCACCACTTGTCATTTAAGTTGTGGTTTAATGAGGTCCTAACCCTATAGTATTCCCTTCCACCCCCCACAATGCACCTTGTGCTAGTTTTACCTCCAGGAATCCATAATTGTTGAAGTACTTACTGGTGAATAGTCTGGAGGATGAATATTTGGCAGTGATGATCTTCCAGGCTAGTTTTCCTAGCATAGTTTGGTTCATTTTCTTTATGGAGCGCATTCCCAATTCCTCATGAATCTCACGACACATTGCTTTCCATGACTTCCAATGGAGTCTTGTCCCTTCTATATTCTCCGCCCATATGAATCTCACCAGATAGTTTTTTATCTTCTTTCCCATTGTGTATGCAATTTTGGTAGTGCCCTACGTAATTGGGTTGTGGATTCCAGAGCTTGTTTGTTGAGAGTAACCTATCTCATCACTGATAGGTCGGTGAGTTTCCAAGTCGAGGTTTTCTGACTCTTTGAATTAATCTTCCAAACATGTGGATCTTTCCACCTGTGAAACTCATGTTGTGTCCTAGATAATCCTCTTCCAGTAAATATTTGAATACTCGGAATGTGAGGCTCAGATGTTCCTTTATTGCAAGGTCTGTATTCGAACTAACAAGTAGTAGCTACTTCTGGAAGTTTATGCGTTGACCTGAGTATACAGCAAAGAGATTGAGTGTTTGCGCAAGTTTCCTTTATCCTCCTTCTGAGTTGTTGAAAAAAAGGATTCAATCGTCATCAAACATAAGGTGCAAAACTGGTTGCATTGATCTTCTGATCTTAACTTAAGTGTTCTGATCCGAGCTAGCTCGACATGTCCTTTGGCAGTGTTCAGATGCGGCATCTCGGCGGTGTTCAGCTCGTCCTTTGGTGTCCTGGAAGTTTTCAACTCATCCTTTTACGTCCCAGGCAGTGTTCAATGCTCGACTCTGTGGAATTCAGGTGTCCCAACGGTATTTAGGCTGGACTTGGTAGAGTTTAGGGCTCGACTCTGTCATGTTTCAGCATCCCAGTGGTGTACATGGATCGACTTGGGGGTTTTCAGAGTTGAGCTAGCTCAAACTGGGTTAACTCAGGTCCGAGCCAAGTCACATTGGGTCAACTTGGCAAGGAGGAAGATGGGCATCTTTATGGCTGCCCAGATATATCAAAGAAATGTCTTCTTTACTGCAGAACATCATCACGGCGTTGATAGGTATTTTGGGTTTTTTAATGGCATGAAGACATTATTTCCACCCGTTTCTCTTTAATGACAGTAGTAGGGTGCAGAAAATTTGATTACAATGGCTACCCGAATTTTTCTAATGTTCACCATGGCTATTGAGACTTTCTTCGGCAACGACACGGCCATGAGGGGCACTTCTTACTTTAATTTTTATTTTATCAAATTTTAATTTTCTCCTTTTCGGGCTGAGAGGAAATTATTTCTGTAATTTTTTTTGGGAAAAGTGCAAAAATAACCCTATAAGATTAAGAAAGTGCAGGAATGACCTTGTAAAATCTGAAAGTGCAGAAGTAACCCTATATGATTGTCAAAATGTTAAATTTTAACCATTTGGCCGATTTTCGGCATTGACCGATGAAATTCGGCGTTGACTAACACTAAAAAGACATAAATACCCCTTTGTTAATAAAAACCGTAAACTAAAAGTAGAATGACCATTATACCCTAAACTTCTTCTTCAAACCTAAACCTTAAGCTGCTTCTCCAGCTTCAAACACATTTTGCCTCCGAGTGCCGCTGCCGCGCTTCCTTGCTTCTCCGTTACTGCTCCACTATCAAACCTACACTGCCGGACCTCTGGGCACCTACTGGTGCTGATCCTCCATCGGACCTGCTCCCAACACCACCACCTCCTCCGCCCGAAACTACAAGCCCTGTCGCCCGGAACCCATAACCACTACCCCAGCCCCCACCACCACCTCCATCACCGTGTCCCTGTCCCTGTCTCTTTCTTCATCCACCACCGTGTCCGCCGTTCCTCATATTCACCGTTGTCCTTTTCTTTCCACCACCACCACCGTGTCAAATCTCTTTGTCACATCCTCTCCCCGATATCACTTGTCCCCCGCTCAACCCCAGCACCCCCACCACCGCTTCGCCGTTCGAAACCCAGTCCCGTCGCTCGAAAACCCTAGCCACTACCTCCCCTCGCTACCACCTATACCCCTGCTCAACCCCAACCTCCCCTCACTACCACTCCGGCCTCGGAACCTAGCCCCACCGCTCAGAAACCCTAGTCACGAGCCACTACCTCCCCCGTACAACCCTATTGCCTCATCATCCTCAGCCTCGTGTCGCCTCATTGTCTGCTCAAATCTAGCTCTTCCGCCTAACCCCACCTCTCCCTCGCCACAACCTCTTTTTGTGCTCCACCATCTCTCCCCCGTAACTACCCCTTCCTGCGCACCACCACAGCCATCAACGCCACCACCTCTCCAAGCACGACGCCCACAACCACCACAGCCCCGTTGCGCCACCTCTCCTTGCGCTACACCCACAACTACCACAGTCCGCACAGCGTCACCACTCTCCGCGCGCCACCACAATCCCCAAGGTACTACCACTCCCAGCTCTACACCCACAGCCACAACCCCTCACCTTCAATCGGCAAGCCACGCCACCACCACAACCCCTCCTCCCCTAACATCCACCACCACCACAACCCCTAACCCTAACCTTTAAATCAAATCCAAGAATAAAATCCTGAAACCCTCACACCAGTCTCTCCTGGCCCGGATAATCAGCACCCTTGTCGCCGGGGTAAACCCTAGACAGCGCTCGCGCGGAGTACTAGTTGCCATAGATGATGAAGGAGACGAGAGGAAGAGATGACTAGGAAGAGAGGGGAAACGGGAGAGAAAGAGAGGAAAATGGGAAAATTGCTAAAAGGAAGAAAGAAGTGAGGGTAAAATTGTCTTTTACCTTTTTATTTTTCACCGGAAGGGTAAAATGGTCATTTCCACAATTCCAGGCCAATTTGACCATTGACATATTTGTCAATAAAATCCAAGTTTATTTCTGCACTTTCAGATTTTACAAGGTCATTCCTGCACTTTCGACCAAAACATAGGGTTAAAATACATTTTTTTTCTTCTTCTTTTTTGTTTTGTCTTCCATCATTTTCCCCTTTTTAATCAATTTTATTGGTTTTTCAGCTTCTAAAAGAAGTGTTTTTTTAAAAAGGGTTTTATTTTGGATTTAGGCATGGGTAAGAATTGTCTCTGTTACTGTATATTTTTCGGCATTTTTCCCGGTAAAATTATACTGGCTTCAGGTCTATTATCCAAAATGTCAAAGACGGGAAGGAGAAATCCAAGTCAAAGTCGTTAAAACAACTGAATTCTAGCGATTCGTTTTTTCTGAGAATTTCAATCAGATTTGTAGACTTGATCCTT
>JAULKJ010000008.1:12108697-12124749 GCA_032355405.1 Rubia balearica
ATTTCAATTCCATTGAGCGGCGGGTAGAATCCTTTGCAGATGACTTAAATACGCGACGGGGTATTGTAAGGGGCAGAGTGGCCTTACTGCCACGATCCTCAGAGATTCAGCCCTTTGTCACTCAGATTCGTCCCTCCTCCTCATCCCCCAAAACCAATAATCTCATTTCGTCCCCTCCCCACAGGCCGAGGTTAATCATTCATCTGATTTATGATACTTGGAAAAAAATCCAAGTACTTGATTCTTCACCTCATTTCAAGGATGGGGGACAGCACGTGACCGACGGAGATCGTGAAATTGTGGGTGGATACTTGACTACTTAGAGCCTTACCTCTAAGTTTTTTTTAATCTTCTGGAGGCATGTGTCGAATTCGTGGTTTCTGACCTGCCGAGGTTATAATGATTCCTTAGAAATTATTACCATGTATTTATAACTTCTCACAATTCCATAAGAAAACATTACCATGTATTTATAATTACCATGTATTTATAACTTGTCACAATTTGTTAGAAAATATTACCATGTATTTAAAACTTCTCACAATTCCGTAGAAAATATTGCCATGTATTTATAATTACCATGTATCTATAACTTGTCACAATTCCTTCAAAAAATGTTTGTAAGAATGTGTCTTCGTATATGGTGGGCACTGAAACCGTAGTTTGAGAACCAAAACCGTAGTTTGGGACAAGGTGCTAGGAGCTCGGCGCCGGCCAGCTGGGCGTTGGGCCTAGGCGCAGATCTATAGGGCCGCCGGGCGTTAGGCGCGAACTGTGTTTGTGTGTGCATCTAAACTACGGTTCTGTTGCAAAGCTGTAGTTTGGGAATCAAAACTACAGTTTTGGCGGAAACTGTAGTTTGTACATCCAAACTACGGTTTTGTTGCAAAACCGAAGTTTGGGAATCAGAACTACAGTTTGGTTCCCAAAGTATGATTTTTTTTGCTGAACTATAGTTTAAATATTAATTATTGTTATTTTGGTACACATTTATTTTAAATAATCATATCAGCAAGTGTGTTTTTTAAAAATTAACATTTTGCAACTTTACATTACTTCATATCAAAATGTATTTACATTACCTATTTTATATATAGTTTAGTTCATTTTAGTAGGGTTCCATTCATTTTAGTTTAATTCATTTCAGTTCTTGTCAATTCATTTTAGTTAGGTTATGGCCAATTATTATTATATTTTAATTATATTAGGGTTTAGGGAAATCTCATACAGTTCAGTTAATCTCTTTCCATTTTTCACCATGTCATATAAACTCCAACCATCTCCCACCATCTCCAACCATCTTGGGAGGCCGTCGCCATGCCTCTCAAAGATAGTATTTATAATCCCTAAGTGCGGCTATACTACTAGAAAGTAGATAGTAGCAAGTCGGGGTCGTCCACGAGGAAAAAGGGGTTTTATCAAGTGTTAACGTAGTTAAAAGTCACACAAAGATGTCACTCTAAGTGTGTGGTAACAAACTTGGGGGTTTTCATTTTAGAAAACACTACGACTACTTTAAAAAGCTAAATTAACCAAAACTTTGAGAAAACAATATAACTACGAACACTAGTATGAAGGATGTAATTAAGATGATAAGGAGTCTTGGGTGCAATTGGTTTACATTTCTATTTATCCTTTGATCATTGAATAATTATCCTATTTTTATGCATTAATCGCATATTGTGGAGAAATTATCAACACCTATCGGGTGAAGATATTTCTCGCCTCTCCTCGGTTATTGTTAGAGTGGGAGATCGGCGCCACACAATAACCTTTACCCTCGTATCACCCTAGACGATTGGCATCATAGCATTTGGCACTTGAATTTGTTTCCTACACTTGAGCTTACATAAAGCAAGTATGGCATAGGCATGGAAAAGACGGATGGGCATGGAAAAGGTAAACAATATTTACCTTTTCAGGCACAGCAGCCCCAAGGTACACAAAATTGACATTTTAGAGTGTAAATTCAGAATTAATATGAGGACAATTTTATCCAAATTATATTTGTCCCCTTCCTTTTATATAAACAAAAAAACGCTGCCAATAAAAAGAAAACAAGCCTTTTTAGTAAGTGTGCCAATAAAAACAAAATAGAGGGAGTATAAAATTTTCTGGTGAATTATTACTACTCCCTCTGTCATATGATTATTGGTTTATTTACTTTTTCACGCTTTTCAATGATAATGTTTGACCGTCAATATCTCTAGTTACATATAGCAATTCTGCATAAAAATGATAATTAGAAAACAGATGTTAAGATGAATTTACAATATTTCACATGATATCTTATTATATATATATATATAGATTGATATTTAGGGTAAAATTTTATCAAATTTGATTTTGAAAAAGTAAACAAGCCAATAATTACAGTGGTATAGAGGGAGTATACACTAGTGAGGCAGAGAGTATTCTTTGGGAGTGCAATTAGTTTCTGTAGCTTTTATTATGTCTGGCCCTAACACATTTCAATATCAATAGCAATAAACAATACTGTTGGCATTGACTTTGAAAATGCTAATGACCTTAGTAACAATGGTTAAACCTCAAAAAAGAATGAGATTTGAGGTAAAAAAGAAAAAGGAAGATATGAAAAGTGGGAAAACATGGGCTAGGTAACGTGCTGTAATGGTGTTTGAAAATTGGAATCCCAGGGACAAAAGCAATGCATATTCCTCTCCCTGTCTCTCAATTTGCCATCAAATCCTTCCAACAACAATGAACCCATTGCTTCTAAGATAAGGTAACCCCGATGATGCACCTAAGCTACTCATAGCTCAAGTGCAGTAAGCCTGCCTTTATTGCTTACCCATTGCAATTCCAATTTCCAACCACATTACCACACCCATCCATTACTCATTCGTTTTGAGAACACCCTCACACTTTTCATTTTATCGAAAACAATAAAAAAGAGTTTAAAATAGCTGACCTGAGTTTATTAGAGTTGAACTGAAATTATTGCATCTAAACTAAATTTATTGGAGTTAAACTGAAATTAAACTAAATTTATTGGAGTTGAGAAAAGCGGGGCTAAGAGCATGAGCAGTGGAGGGCTTAATTTGGGCTCAATTAAAAATGGAGACAGAACTCCGGCTTGAAAAATTGATCCGGCTCAGCCTGACAAGGCATGTGGAGAACTGACAAGGCCTTTGGATGCGCCGGCTATGTTTGACCTTGGGTGTCACGTGGCACCCTGTGATTGGGCCACGTGGCACCTTTTGTCCCCTATTTTTAAATATTTTTAATTCAGTTTTTAAATTTCTGGGATTACAAATTCAATTTTTTTTAAAGATCTGCTATTAAAAAATCAAAAAAATTCTTTCAAAATTATTTTTTTTCAAAATCTAAATTAAATTTTGATCATTTTTAAAAACAAAATAACATTCTTTACAAAAATATATAAGGTTTTTAAAAATTATGGTTTATAAAATAAATTTTAAATATTGAAATTAAGTTTTGTTTTTTTTTCGAAATGAAATTAAATGCATAAATTACAAATGTATTATTAAATTTCACATTTGAATTTATTTTGTTAGGTAAATTTATATAAATTAAATATTAAATGTAAAATTAATGAATAGGATGAAGAGAATCAAGTGGGGTCCATGAAGTGAGATTAGAAATGTCTCAACCACTGTGGGAAAGAAAAGAGAGTGATTTAATTGAGGGTTCAATACTGATGTGAAAGAGAGAAATTGATTATTTAATAAATTGAGCCGAATCAGTTCCGTCTCATCATTGCACATGTTGTAACGAAGCTATGGTAGGCAAAAGCCATGTCCAATTTTGAGTTTAACTTGTGCCACTGGACTGCCAAATCAAGCAGTCCTTTTGTTGCAGTTCTCAAAATTCACCCCTGCAAATACTGATGATGATGGATGGATATGGACTCCGTACTATACGCGCGCAACTTTTCAAGTTCAGATTCTCTCTTCTTTTTTAATTAATTTTTTGCAGATAAAGGTCCAAAACAAAATTACTTCCAGTGTTGACTGCAGATGATGCAAATATGATGCATGTGCAGGCCATATATGCACAGGAATAGGAGTAAAGATGGCACCCAAAATGAATAATTTTTGGGGTAAACTTATGCCATTATTCAAATTTAGTTTGAAACTGTTTTTGTTTCAACTAACCATTTTTAAAAATTATTTAATTTTCAGATTAATTATAAAAAAATCAAATACGTGGACTTTGCTCAAAGAAAGGACAAGTGACTTGCTATATCACGTCTTGTGTGAGAAAGGATAAGGGAGTTGCTACATCACGTCATATATTTTACTAATTTACGACTTACTACATATATGTATCTATAATGCTGATTTAATTTTACAGAGAAATAAAAAAAAATTCACCTTTCCTGTCGGCGCCACTGTCGGCCAACCGCTGCCCCGTCACCCCACCCTCCAGAAACGTCTCTTCTTCCCCAGCCCCGACGTGCCCAACCCAGTCCCTATCGTTTGGTAGGTGTGGTGAGTTACGATCTATCATTAGTGCTTTGGAATGACTTTTGAACTGTGTTAGGGCGGGGTTAGGATTATCCAAGGTGTTTTATGTGTGGGTTTGGTAGGGGTGGTGAGTTACAATCTAGCATTAGTGCTTTGGAAGTTGGAACGACTTTTGAACTATGTTAGGAGGGGTTAGGATTATCTAAGGTGTTACGATCTAGCCCAACGGTGGACGAGAACACGGTTCTCGCGAGAACCCATCTACTTGTGGTGGACGAGAACACGGTTCTCGCGAGAACCCATCTACTTGTGGTGGACGAGAACCATAGTGGAGAACCACCATCCCGCGGTGGACAAGAACTATGGTTCTAGTGAGAACCACTAGCTCTCAGTGAACGAGAACCATGGTCTAGAACAACCATCCCACGTCAGACGAGAACCGTCGCTAGTGAACCGCCGACGAGAACCTCCCCTCGAGAAGCACCCGACGAGATCCCACCACCTACCCATCCAAAATGTCGAAAACAACCACCGCTCCCTCCCTCCCTCTATCTCACTTTGTCTCATCTCCATCCCGCCGCCCAGATCGTCAGCCCCGTCAGTTGCCACCCCTCTGAATTTCAACACTTGCGCAGCATCGACGACCCATCGCTGAATCTCCTTCCCCTCACACCACCGGTGACAGAAACCCTATACTTGGACCGCCAGAAAGAATCCTAGACTGCACCGCTAATTTTTTTATGAAATTAGCAGAAAATTCAGGCCTAATTTTGACAAAAATTGGCAAAATTTTCATGGAAATTGGTTGGAAATTCAACGAAATACCATCGCCAATTGCCAATTTCAATGTCTGGCATCATATTAAATTCTAAATTAATTAAGGTATTTTAATTTAATAATCACACTGTATTTTAAATATACTAATACAGGGCTTAGTGTAGTAAAATAGAGGGTGTGAAATAACTATTCACAAAGATGATAATTTGAATAAAATATCTCTCCACCAAAACATCAAAACCCTAGCCGCTGGGGAGCCATCGCCGCAGGTCCAGTGACCTCACCCCTTTATTTTTATTGTCTAGTTATGTCATTTCCTTCTTTGCATCCTAGTTAGTAGATCAAGAGGGATGACTAAGAACCACCCAAACTGTCGCTGCCATCCCTTTTTCCCGGCGACCATGGAGATCGGTGAACTCCCAGACCAGTGCAGAAGCCGCCCGACGAGCCAACAGAAAACAAAATGGTGGAGCCCGAGAGCTACGACCAGTTGACTCCGGCAGAAGAGCGGAGCTCAGGCAAGGCCAGCGACTTCCGATGAGAAGATGACGATCGAATGGGGTTGTCCACACAATAAAAAGCATTCTGACAGGTTTAGAGGAGTCCTAGCATCCAGTGGAGCACCGACATTGCTAAAGACATCCCGACGAGAAATGGTTTTTTGACTAGTCCAGCTGAGTTCCGGTGAGAATAATGGAGCTCCGAAAAGGCCAAATCCCAGTGGCAGATGCGTTCCGGCGAAGCGAGCATTGGTGTCTGAGGCACACCAGCGATACTATCAGCATCTCTGGCAAACACTACGGATTTCAGGATGGTTAACGAAAGCTCTAGTACGATAAATGGAATCTCCAGCAGGTCAATGGTATTTTCGAGAAAGTCAATGGAAATATGGCGGTCAACATCGGCACAGGTAGGGATTGGCTTCTTCCCACTTCAGCCCTACCAGAAAATTAAGCATAAAGCACATCCAACGTATTCTCTTTTCCTCTTCATCCCTAAAACCACTCCCTACTTAACGTGTAGTTTTGTCATCCAACAAAAATCCATCGTGATCGGTTGTAGCCAAGCAAATCTTGTGGTGGTTGTGATGGAGTGATGACAAGTCCGTGTCATTAGTGGTGATGGATTATTGGCAACAATCAAAATAGGTCATCCTATGGTGGATACATGTTTTGGTTCACTAAGAAGTAGGAAAATGGGTCCGTATGTAGTATTATGTATTCATCGAAAGAGTTTCTGGCGCAGCACGGTAGTCTCACTGGCTGGTAGTACTACATTTGCAGCGAGTGAAGGGTAATGCTCCTTAGGCAATACGTACTTTTGGGTTATAAAAGATTTGCGTTGTAGCATGACTTCCCTGGACGAAAGTAGGGATCTAGGTTAACTTCATTCTAGTTGTTTGATGTTTTTATTTCTAGGTGCGCTGCTGGTGCTCTCGTGACTCCGGCGAGATTTGGGTTCCTTCCTGCAGCTGATTGGAGAAATCTAGCAACAACCTCCAAAAATGTTCATAATACGGAGTTTTGGTAGCCCGGTGGGGATCAACCTAGCCAACAATGAATAAAGATGGAGGCATGCAGTACCGGCCTGCTTCAAATCAAAATGGACCTACCCTCGAAACTCCCCCCAACATGCTCTTTCCACCGCTGATTGGAGAAAGCCATCCGCAGCCTCTTTAAAATTATAGAGTTGTTGCAACCAAGTGAAGATGTATATTGGAGGCTTGCATCGAGTAGCAGACTGCCAATATGGCGCGAGAACCTCATGACAGGTTCCTTTATGGGAGGCTCACCCCACAGTGTGTGAGCCATGGAATGTGTTGTAGGAAGTGTTTACAAGACTAGTTATAGTTGTTAACTAAGGGTTGTGCGGTTTAAAATTAGCATAAAATGTAATGATCTTACTATATTAATGAGAATGAGAACACCTTCGATAAAAAAAAACTCTCTCATTTCTCTTTTAGTTTCTCTCTATGCAAAGAAAAATACTTAATAGAATTCATGTAAAAATCAACTTTAAATACATAAGCATCACTATGAAAATAAAAGTGTTGAATAATATTTACTTGGGCGAATGACTTGGACCCCTGAACTCTCTCCATCGTCCTCTTTTAGCCCCTTATCATTTTAACACTTTTGGCCCCTCAACTAACAAAACTGTTAAGTCGCTGCCCTTCCGTCCGGTCAGAACATTAACTTCAGTAAAAAATGTCAATTTTTAGGACAATTTAGTAATTTCACATTTTCTTTTTTTATTTTCCCCTTTTATCTAATTTTCTTTTACCTTTTCTTCTCACTTTTTTTTTCTTTTCTGCCCCTTCTCCTTCCCGCGACTCCGTTGCCTCAACACCCTACCTTCAATCCTCCCACTGCCGACTCTGAGGCCCCACCTCACCTCACCTCTATTGCAATTCACCCAACAGTGACTCCGTCAACCTACCACACCCCACATCTGCTTCAATTCGCCCACCGCCCAAGGTCTACCCGACTCCGTCCCTTAACGACATCACCGCAGAGAAGTTGGATTGCTCCGAAGGCGATGGTTCTTTTATTGGGGTTTTAATGGGTTTTAGGAGATTTCAGATCTTGTTTTAATCAAGTTATTTGTTGTTGGAATCTCTCATTTTTTTTTGTCTCGATCTCTTATCCACATGCTGTGGATTCTTGAAATTGTCGAAGATTAAGCTTTAGTTGATGTTAAAATTGGGATTTTGGTCACATTTTTTCGGCGAGCCTAAGCTCTGGCCGCTGGAAAAATAGTAGTAACATGCTTGTTTTGGTTTCGTGGGTTTCAGAGTTTATAGTTTGACTTCGTTTTCTCTTCGTTTAAGATTGGAGGTGTCTATTTCTTGTATTCTTTGGTTTGTTTTTGGGAGCATATCCAATCTAGTTTTCCGGTGGCTTTCCTGGTCCGGTTTTGGGCTCCAAAGCGGTAACTTTTCCCGTGCCCAGATTTGCTAAGATTTTGCTCAAGCACGATGTAATAGGTCATGTTTTTTATGTGTTCCATTCTACCCACCACAGTTTTTAAGCAACCAGCGACATGTTGTGTTTTTCTAGCAATTTTGGAGGCACGCCGGAGGTCTGGGCAGAAATTTTTCAGCAAACTAGGGATAGAGTCAGCACCGATGGAGTCGGGAAAGGGGAAAGAGAAGGGGCAAGGGAAAACGGAAAATTGAAAGAAAGGAAAAGTAAATAAAGGAAAAAGGAAACTGGAAAGGAGAAATGAAAAAAAAGGAAAAGAAGGAAAAAAGGGGAAAAAGTGAAATTACTAATTTGCTCTCAAAATTAACGTTTTTTTACTGAAGTTGCCGTTTTGACGAGACAGAAGGGCCACGACTTACCAGATTTGTTAGTTGAGAGGTCAAAAGTGTTCAGAAAAAAAGATAAGGGTTTAAAATGGGACGATGGAGGGAGTTCAAGGGTCTCCCAAGTCGTTCGCCCTATTTATTTTGACACAATTTTAGTTGGTCATCCGTCAACGTAAACTTGACTAAACTCCAGATAGGATTTCATGAAGGACAACTCCACCCTTTGTACAGATGATTAATGAAAATTTACTTCTAAAAAAAGTACTCCCTCTGTCCCAACTCAATTTTCAGAGAGAGAGAAAATGAGTGGTTATTTTACTACTGTATAAAAACATGTCAGAGATGTGACTCTGTCAGTCTCCCATCCTAAACAGTAAACATATTAACAAAAAATAAAGAAATAATTGCATATTATAATTTCCTCAATAAAAAATCTTAACCAGTATAAAAAAGTCATTACAAATTAAAATTTTCTCCCATGAAACAAAAAATGGATTTGAATAATTCCCTAAATTAGCTCATTTTCGATTCCTCCTCTTCATTCCAATCTACAATTTCAACAATCTTTTTTGCCTTTTTCCTTCACTACTATTTCATCTACTATGGGGGGCCTTTTTTGCCCCTCTCTTTTTGACTGATTTTCCCATCAGGGAGGCATTGGTCACTGATTAAGAAAAGTACGGGAACACATATTAAAAGGTGAAATCTCCCACACTAGTTCTCACTATATATTAGAACGATAAAATAAAAAAATCTAAGAATTACAACAAAATTAAATTTAAAAACTGAAACATCACCCAAAAAAAATCCTACACATCAACACATTTAGTACCAGCTATACTCAGTGGCTGATCTAGAAATATATTTTATTGGGGGCACCTTAATTTTAAATAATCACTATTATTTTAAATAAAAGACTTGTTAGCTATTTAGATTTTATTATATTAATTTATTTAAGTATTTAGGTAAAATTGTGAGTAAAAATAAATAACAAAAGGTGCCAATTAATTTAAGTCACTCAAATCTACATAAAAAATGCAAAAAAATATATATTACAAATACAATACACTTAATTTAAGTTTAATTCTAAATATATTAACTGTTCTTACTATTGAGTGAACACATAAATTTCACTACATATTCCTTCCGAATTAAATACTATGTTGTATTGGTTATATCTAACAGAATGATTTATTCATTTTTATTGCACTGTATTTGTCATTCCCTTTCAAAGAGAAATATTTTTTTATTTATCATTCATACATGATATTTTTTGACAAATAATACGTTAAGAGCACTTGCACTCATTCAAATAATATCAAATTAAATTATGATAGTTAAATAATTATCCTGAAATTATTTTTATGATAAAAAATTACAACTCACTAATTAAAGTAAGATAGGATCATATTAATTAATGACAATAGTATAATATAATCGTATTTTGTTAAGAATAATATTAAATTTACGTATTTTAAATTAAACCTCTTCATCAATTGATTTTTTTTCAAAGATATTTATAAATAAATGGTTAAATATTCCAAATTGAAACTATTTTTCAGTCTTTACTAAATTTCAGTAAACACAAATGACGTGTTTTCTAATTTAGTCCTATAGTAAGATATTTATATGTAATAGAAAATAATTAATATTACTAGTAAGTTAGCTATAAAATTCAGTTTTGGCTCATTTCAAATTAGATAATTAAGGATCTTAATTGATGTTGGAAGAAATAAATATGAGTTCGTATCCTGCGAAACTGTCTCATGGTTGAGAACAAGGGATGAATTGATAATATGGTATCATAAAATAGGAGTTGATTAAATTCAAACAACTCAATGAAATCCAAGGACTAAATTGAAAAACTAAAGAAATTGAATCAACTCTTTCTTCTCTGGGAAACCCTAGTCGTCGATGTGTCGTTGTCGCCTTGTCTGCCCCGCCCCGCCTCGCATCACCATCACCTGGCAGAGTGCCTTCGATGAAGGTCATCTCTGGTACGACAGCGACCTGATTTCCTAATCGGCTCGTGTTTTAAGACTCTCCATCAGTCGACATCCTCTTCTCGAAATTTTGTACTAATTGCATCACCGGTGCCCGACAAAGATGCAGAGCTCTGGTTGTTTTTGGCATTCAAGACTGCAAAGGGATTGCATTTGGTTTCACTACCCCAGGAGCTCTGTTGTCACCGAATTTTGATTGATTTCCTCGGGAATGAACGACCTGTTTATTAGTTGCCAGACTTTTGCGTTGCTGGATTATGCATCAATTTTCCCAAATTTTACATCACTTTTTGGGCGGGGTTCGGTTGGGTTTGAACGGCGATTGTTGTTGACTTTCACTTGTTTTCCGATCGGGTCGAGGGAAGAAGGAAGAGGGAAGGTCGGGTCAAATATGGGTTGAAATTAGAATCTGTTTAGTGGGCTTGATTTGTTATTGGACTTGATTCCTAAATTACTTTAAAAGTCATTTAAAAAATATTACGTCAAATTAAAATAGTTAATCATCAAATTAACTAAAAATAAAACATCAATTTAATATGATTTACCATTAAATAGATTAAAAAAAGTAAAACATCAATTAAAATATTTTACATGTAAAATTTAAAAAAAATTAATCATCAAACGAAACACTAATAATACGCATAAATTTAAAATGGTTAAACATCAAATAAAATCACAAAAAATACACATAAAAAATTAAATAGTTAAAAATCAAATAAAAATAATTAAAAATCAAATGAAAACATGAAAAAATATATGTCAAAATAGTTAAATATCAAATAAAAACACTAATAATACACGTCATAATTAAATAGTTATAAATAAAATCAAAATAATTAATAATAAAAAGAAAAATAATTAAAAACACACATTAAAATAGTTAAACATCAAATAAAATACTAAAATACATGTCAAATTGTAATAATTAAAAATTATATTAATACAATGAAAATGTATTAAATAAAATTGTACAAAATCTAGTAAACGCACATACAAATTTTAAGACATCAAAATATGCACCAAAATGTGACACTAATATCGGAAAAATAAACAAAAATATTAAAATTTAGAAAACTCATTCACAATATTGAAACATCAAAACATACATTGAACAAAAAATACGCATAATTTTTAGCACATCAAAATGTGCTCCAAAATGTGACATTGACATCTGAAAAAATAAAACATCGATATTAAACCATTTCACACTATTCAAACATCAAGAATAGATTAAATATAATATAATATACAAAATAATAAACATCAATACTAACTTTTAAAACGACAAGTTGAAAAAAATAACATATCAATCAAAATGAAAGTATAAATTAATTAAAAACTAAGATGTAAAATATCCAAAACTGGTGTCGAAATAAGTAAAATGTGAAAATTTTAACATTTTGACACAAAATCTACATTAAAAGATCAAGATTTAACTTTAAATACATTATTTCAGTAAGGAAAAAAACCTTTTGGTATAACATCAAAAGGATTGATTGAAACATCAAGTACTAAAATTGAAACATCAAGTTCGGTAATAAAATGGTGCGCATTGAGAGGAAATGGGGAGTAAAATTGACTAGTGAGATTTTTTACCCAGTTTCTTGACCCGTGTGATTCTTATGACCCAGAATCATTAATTCCCCAATTGTTTATGCCGAGCCTCAAAAAAGTGGTATTTGCACCCGGATCCCTCTTTCCCCTCACAAAGTTTCTTAAATTATATTTGGAACCCCATCTTTAAGTTGAATTCATAATATTGTAAATTAATTCTTGGTCTTGCAGTGAGACGGTCTTGCGCGGGACTTTGTCAACAAATATAAATGAAAGATATTAAAATACTAAGGCATATGAATAACCTCCAAGAAAAAGAAAATCCTAATTCAATACTGATGAAAAGCAAAAGACATAGTAAGATGGTGCAAATAAAAGTGAACTGGTGCTAAGATGGGGGCACTGGTTATGTGGTGCTAAAATCTAACACCCCCTACACAGGTGCTGGTGTTATTTGGGCCAAAATACTGGTGCGTATGCTCTTTCTGACGATCAAAATTGTCACCCTTAGAAAACTTAAGGACAAAAATCTGGATATAAGTCCAAAGCTGAGAACATAAGCAACTGTCAAAGGGAGGGAAAGAGGTAAATATCAATGCAGTATTAAAAGCTATGCCCACCTATACTATTTCATATCAAGCTACCAGATACCTTGATAGACACCATTCATCAATCCTACGCACATCATTGGTGGGGAAGCACAGATGAGAAAAAATAATCCAGTGGGAAAATGACTTTCTATGTGCACAAAAAAAGCCATGGGAGGTTTGGGTTTTAAAGGCCTAAAACATTTTAACAAAGCAATGTTCCGGAAGCAAGCGTGGAGGTTGTTAATAAACAAGTTATCTACAATAGCATTACTAATACATGCGAGATATCACCCACAATCCTCCATCCTCGAAGCACGTACTGGTTACAGACCAATATCCTATGCTTGGAGATCTATGATCGAAGACAGAGAACTCTTACTTTACGGGGTCCGAGAAGAAGGAAATACTACAAAATTCAAATTAGGCTTATGACTGCCAAGACAAGGGGCAACGAAACCAAACTCACTTCCACGGGACTACCCAGAGGATGTCACAATCGACCATTTAATGGAGGCAAATGGGACAACGTGGAATTTGACCTTAATTAGAGACACTTTTGATGAAGATAGGGCAACACTAATACTTGCAATCCACAGGCCTCAAAGTCAGCAGGAAGGCAAGTGGAGCTGACAACTTACCCGTAATGGTAATTACTCTGTAAAATTAGGTTATAAACTTTCAATTAATTTCATATATTCAAATAATGTAGGACACATGGTGAGTAGCATCATTAAACCATTCCCCACCTAGAACATGATTTGGAAACTAACAGTACTGGCGAGGATAAGCCATATCATATGGAGAGTATGCAAGGAACGGATTCCGACAGCAAAATACCTTATCCAAAGGAAATGCCCGGTGGTACAATTTCTCCCTACCTGTACAACAAAAAATACTTCTGTGGAACACATCTTTTTTCCACTGTCCACTAGCTCAACAAGTTTGGTTTGCAGCAGATATCCATAAATAGAATACTCTCATCAACAACCATTAGTGGCGTGTCATGGTTAAGGAACATACTACTGGTTCTTGACAAGGAAAAATATCATTAATGACCATTCTGATAAATCACTTATGGTTCCCCCAAAATTAGCTATTGCATGGTGAAATATTCTATCTACGACCTTTGAGAGTTATTCAGAAGTCCCTATCCCAGATTTAAAAATCGATAATGGAAAGTGCCGAGACGTGCATGATATAAGTCAGGACCAACATGCCGGATCTACCCAAGAAACAACGAATGCCATACCAGGACCTACTCTCTTCATTAACGCGGTCACATCAGCAAACAAAGTATACAAAGAATGGCATGTCCAAACACATGATAAAAGATGGGTACATGGAGAAACAAAGCACGTTAGGAATAAATACCTAGCTCAAATAGCTGAAGCAATGGCACTAATAGAGGCCATTAAGGAATGCATAGAACAAAATATCCTCCCTAAAGTTATCAAAGGTGGTGTGCAATAAGGTATACATGCCCTTCAGTCACAAGAAAATGATTTATCAGATTTATGTATGCTTATAAATGAAACAAAATCATTCATACCAGCTTACATGTAGTGAAATGGATTCCTAGAAAGGAAAATTCAATTGCTGACCAGCTGGCACAATCCCAAAAGACTAGTCCACTAGATAGGATTTCATGGAGGACAACTCCACCCTTTGTACCGATGATTAATGAAAATTTACTTCTAAAAAAAAGTACTCTCTCTCCCAAATCAATTTTCAGAGAGAGAAAATGGGTGGGTAATTTTCTACAGTATAAAAACATGTCAGGGATGTGACTCTGTCAGTCTCCCATCCAAAGCTGTAAACATATTAACAAATAAATTAAGAAATGATTGCATATTTCAATTTCCTCAATAAAAAAATCTTAACCAGTATAAAAAAGTCATTACAAATTAAAATTTCTCCTAATGAAACAACGAAATGGATATGAAAAATTCCCTAAATTAAACAAAAAAATCTCGAACAGCCAACTAAAAAACAATCAGAATCCTATTCTTTCAACAATTCTTTGAATTCCCTACAACATGAACACCATAAACTTAACATTAAAAAATTAAAGAAATAAATTACAAATATGGTTACGGATACAGGAAATGTGAAATAAAAACACGAACCAGTTGCATAACTCGATTAATATACGGTAGACCTACTGGTGACTCGGTCTGACTCGATGTTGACTCGGTAGATCTGGAAGATGAAGGATTAAATTTTTTCAAAAGTCAACCTCACTTGTTCAACAACAAAACATTAAACCAAACGAGTGAAAGAACATAGATTTGGAACAAAAGCACGAAAACTAAGCAGATTTTTTTAAAAAATAAGGAGGTTTAAAAAAGGGGGGAAATGCAAAAAAGGATGGTTAGGATGATTGGAAAAAAAGCCGTGAAAGAAATTGAAAGAATCATTTGGATTCAAAGGAGAAGGATGAGA
Organism: Rubia balearica; assembly: GCA_032355405.1. Lineage (NCBI taxonomy): Eukaryota > Viridiplantae > Streptophyta > Magnoliopsida > Gentianales > Rubiaceae > Rubia > Rubia balearica. Next base: position 12,123,825 of record JAULKJ010000008.1, read on the forward strand.
GATTTGGGGGGAAAAAGATAGAGAAAAGTTGAAGTCGAATGAGAAGGAGGCATAAGAAAGATGAGGAATAGAGAGAGATGTATGAAAAGTTTTGAGGAAAACAACACTGATGGAATGAAATGGGGGAGAATTCTACATTTGTAGATTCCGGTCTGCTGGGATGTTTTGGTATCCTTTCAGGATTCGAGTTAGACACAGTTCGATGTACTATTGATGATTCCTATATACCTACAAAATATTAGGCAATCAAAATGACCGGCATCGGTCTCCTAATTTACTGAAAGGGTTGGAACGGGTTAAATGGAGACCAAACAGATCTTTAGTTGGAGAGTTTTTATTTTCTTAGTTTTTTTTATAGTTTTGATGTTGATCAGAGTGTGGATAGATCATTTTGTGTGTGTTAATCTGATGCTTATTGATGTGGTCAACTCGAGGTGGAACACTATAAGTCGATAGGTTTTGTTTGGTGATTTCTAGCTGAAATTTTGATAGATGGCTACAAAGTCAGGAGACTCAGCACCACTCACTCTTTCTTCTTATACTATTCAAATATGTGTTTAAATATGTGCAGCTCAGCTCAGCTCAGCTCAGCCCAGATTCAATTCCTCCTTGGACGGTTAACCAACTCCTTGGGCTGTTAACCGTCAATTCCTCCACTTGATATGTTGATGCCAATGGGAAACATAACTTACATCTTAATAAAATACAATGCTCTTGGTTTCCTAACATTGATTACCTTTCAATTTTTTTTAACAATGACTTTTTTCCTTTTTGATAAATTTTAGATTATTTTTATTCACTTAATTTACTTTTTAGTCTCCCAATACAATTTTTATCACTCATTTTATTTTTTTAAAATAATGTGTCATTTTATTTAGGAACAATCTTAAGAAACTAGAGGGAGTATTTATTTAACTCGATAAGG
>JAULKJ010000008.1:12130736-12143104 GCA_032355405.1 Rubia balearica
TCGACGTAGTTTCTAAATATTAAATTTTAATGTACCATTAATATCCGTAATTAAAGTTATTAATGGTCAAATATGACCTGAGAAAGTTAACCAAAAAGTGTGCAGATTGAACTGGGACGGAGGGAGTAGTCAACTTCTATAGTGCATCGGCGATAATAGTATTAGTAGTAGAAGACAATGATAGTAGCAGCAGCAAAAGTAGTAGCATAAGTAGTTGTATTGGTACTATTATAATATTAGTAGTACGAGACAACATGGATGAAGATTGAAGATATATGCTCCTCTGATGCCATGACAAAAATAGAAACCCTTTTAGTAGGAGTAGTTAACCGATGATCCGTGTGTATGAGCGTATGGGTCCAGTTCAACATGCATGTGCAAGTGAATGGTATGGGCCTCACACCCATCGCACTTGGACAAAGTAATCAGGGTCCTTTAGAAGTTATTATAATAGGGGTATTTAGAGAAAATTCGATTATGGTGAAGTGGCGGAATCAAGAATGTAGACATAGTAAAAAAAAAGAAGAGTAAATAGATATGGATAGAGGGCGGCGCTACAGACGGTTAATGGTCACGACCTGGGGTGGGCATGTTGGCTTGGCCCAGGTAGTGGATATGGCTGAATGTCATTTCCCTTTAAAAACTAAGAGTGGTTTCAGATAAAACTAACTCTAATATCATGACAAAAATGTTTAAAAAAATATTATTTGATATAATATGAAGGACAAACGACTTCTATGACCCCTAAACTCTTTTCATCGATCACTTTTGGCCCCTTATTTTTTTTAAACACCTTTTACCCCTCAACTAATAGAATTGCTAACTCGTGTCCCTTCTGTCCGATCAAAAGCATCAAGTTCAGTCAAAGTGTCAATTTTAAGGGCAATATAGTCATTTCCCATTTCTCATATTTCTTTTCTCTTTTCCCTTTCTCCTTTCCCCTTCCCCTAACCCTTTTCCGCTCCCAACTCTATTCCCCACTGCAACTCTTCTAGAAATTCCACCCCAAAACCACCACATTCTCCTCCCCACCGCCGACTCTGACGCCCCACCACACCTCACCTCTATTTCAATTCACCCAAACGTGACTCCGTCAACCTACCACACTCCACCTCTGCTTCAATTCACCCATCGCCCAAGATTTACCTGACTTCATCCCTTGACGACACCGCCACAGAGAAGGTGGATTGCTCCGGTGGCGATGGTTATTTTACTGGGGTTTTAATATGTTTTTGAAGATTTTAGATCTAGTTTTAATCGAGTTATTTGTTGTTGGAATCTCTCATTTTTTTTCTCAATCTCTTGTCTATCTGTTGTGGATTCTCGAACTTCCTGAAGGTTGAGCTTTAGTTGATGTTAAATTCGGGATTTTGGTTGCATTTTTCGGGCGAGCTTCAGCTCTGGCCGCCATAAAAAATAGTAGTAACATGCTTGTTTGGGCTTCATGGGTTTCAGAGATCATAGTTTGGGTTCGTTTTCTCTTCGTTCAAGATTGGATGTGTATGTTTCTTGTATTTTTTGGTTTTTTTGGGAGCATATCTAATCTCGTATTTCCTGTGACTTTCCTAGTCCATTTTTGGGCTCCAAAGCGGTGAATTTTCCCGTGCCTTGATTTGCTAGGATTTTGCTCAAGCACGATGTAATTGGTCATGTTTTTATGGGTTCCATTCTACACATCACAATTTTTATGCAACCGGTGACATGTCGGATTTTTTCGGCAATTTTGGAGACACGCCGGAGGTCTGGGCAAAATTTTTCCAGCGAACTAGGGATAGAGTCGGCACCGATGGAGTTGGGAGAGGGGATGGGAAGGGGTAAAGGAAAAGGAAAAGGAAAAATGGAAAAAAGGAAAAAAATAAAGGAAAAAAATGGAAAAGGAGAAAAGAAAAAGGGAAAATTTGAAATTGCTAATTTGCCCTCAAAATTAATTTGTTTTACTGAAGTTAACGTTTTAACCAGACGGAAGGGCCACGACTTACCAGATTTGTTAGTTGAGGGACCAAAAGTGTTCAGAAAAAAAAATTAGGGTTTAAAAAGGGACGATGGAGGGAGTTCAGGGCCTCTCAAGTCGTTCGCCCTATTTATTTTGACCCAATTTTAGTTGGCCACCCATCAATATAAACTTGACCAAACTCTGAATAGGATTTCATGGAGGACAATTCCACCCTTTGTACCGATGATTAATGAAAATTTACTTCTAAAAAAAACTCCCTCTGTCCCAACTCAATTTTCAGAGAGAGAAAATGAGTGGGTATTTTTCTACAGTATACAAACATGTCAGGAATGTGACTCTGTCAGTATCCCATCCTAAATATTAAACATATTAACAAAAAGTTAAGAAATAATTGCATATTACAATTTCCTCAATAAAAAATCTTAACCAGTCTCAAAAAGGCATTACAAATTAAAATTTTCTCCTAATGAAACAACAAGATGGATCTGAATAATTCCCTAAATTAGCTCATTCTTCGATTCCTCCTCTTCCTCCCAATCTACAATTTCAACACTCTTTTTTTGCATTTTCCCTTCACTACTATTTCATTTACTAGCGTAGGGGGTGCCTTTTTTGTCCCTCTTTTCTTGACTGATTTTCCCATCAGGAAGGCGTTGGTCGTTGATTAGTGAAGAAAAGTACGGGAACACATATTAAATGTGAAATCTCCCACACTAGCTCTCACTATATATTAGAATGATAAAATAAAAATCCTAAAATTACAATAAAATAGGAAAAATAAAAAATTGAATCATCGTTCAAAAAAATCCTACACATCAATACAGTTAGTACCAGCTATACTCAGTGACTGATCTAGAAATATATTTTATTGGGGGCACCTTAATATTAAACAATCACTATTATTTTAAATAAAAGAGTTGTTAGCTATTTAGATGTTATTATATTAATTTATATAAGTATTTAGGTAAAATTTTGAATAAAAATAAATAACAAAAGGTGCCAATTAATTCAATTCATTCAAATCTACATAAAAAATGGAAAAATGATAACAAATATAATACACTTTATTTAAGTTGAATTCTAAATATGTTAGCTGTTATTACTATTGAGTGAACAACATAAATTTCACTACATATTCCTTCCAAATAAAATACTATTTTGTATTGGTTATTTCGAACATAATGATATATTCAGTTTTATTGCACTGTATTTCTCATTCCCTTTCAAAGAGAAATATTTTGTTTATTTATCATACATATATACATGATATATTTTGACAAACAATTGTTAAGAGCACTTGCACTCATTCAAATAATATCAAATTGAATTATGATAATTAAATAATTATCTTGAAATTATTTTTAACTGATAAAAAATTACAACTTACTAAAGTAAGATAGGATCATATTAATTAATGATAATAGTATAAGATAGGATCATATTAATTAATGATAATAGTATAAGATAGGATCATATTAATTAATGATAATAGTATAATATAATCGTATTTTCTTTAGGATAATATTAAATTTACATATTTTAAATCAAACCTCTTCATCAATTGAATTTTTTTCAATGATATTTATAAATAAATGGTTAAATATTCCAAATTGAAACTATTTTTCAGCCTTCACTAAATTTCAGTAAATTCAAATGAAGTGTTTTCTAATTGTGTTCTACAGAAAGATATTTATATGTAATATAGTTTATTATATAATATATTCTAAAAAAAATTAATATTACTAGTAAGATAGCTATAAAATTCAGTTTTGACTCATTTCAAATTAGATAATTAAGGCTCTTAATTGATGTCGGAAGAAATAATATGAGTCTGTTTCCTGCGAAACTGTCTCATGGTTGAGAAAAAGGGATGAATTGATAGTACGGTATCATAAAGGAGGAGTATATTTAATTAGGGGGTCAAAGTACTATAAGTTTATTTTTGGGGTCAATTTTAAATAAATCAATGAAATCCAAGGAATAAACTGAAAAACTAAAGAAATTGAATCAACTCTTTCTTCTCTGGGAAACCTTAGTCGTAGATGTGTTGTTGTCGCCTTGTCTACTCTGCCGTTGCCTTGCATTGCCATCACCTGATAGTGGCTTCAACGAAGGACTTCTCCAGTACGACATAGACCAGAGTCCCAATCGGCTCGTGTTTTAAGCAACTCCATTAGTCGGTGTCCTCTTCTCAAAATTTTGTACCAATTGCATCACCGGTGGCCGACAAAGATGCAAAGCTCCGGTTGTTTTTGGAATTCTAGATTGCAGAGGGATTGCATTTGGTTTCATTGCCCCAAGAGCTCTGCCATCGCCGAGTTTTGATTTATTTCCTCGACAATGAACGACCAGTTTATTCGTTGCCAAACTTTTGCATTGTCGGATTGTGCATCAATTTCCCTGAATTTCGCATCAATTTTTGTGCGGGTTCTGGTTGGGTTTGAATGACGATTGTTGTTGGCTTTCAGTTGCTTTCTAATTGGGTCGAAAGAAGGAAGAGGGAAGGTCGGGTCAAATATGAGTCAAATAAGGATTGAAATTAGAATCTGTTTAGTGGGCTTAATTTGTTATTGGGTTTGATTCCTAAAATAGTTATAAAAGTCATTTAAAAAATATTACGTCAAATTAAAATAGTTAATCATCAAATTAACTAAAAGTAAAACATCAATTTAATATGATTTACCATTAAATAGATAAAATAGTAAAACATCAATTAAAATATTATATATGTAAAATAAAAAAAAATTTAATCATCAACCGAAAACACTAATAATACGCATAAATTTAAAATGGTTAAACATCAAACACAAAAAATACACATTAAAAAATTAAATATTTACATATCAAATAAAAATAATTAAATATCAAATGAAAACATGAAAAAAATAGTCAAAATAGTTAAATATCAAATAAAAACCCAAAATACACATCATAATTTAAATATATGAACATAGAAAAAAATTAAAAACACACAACAAAATAGTTAAACATCTAAGAAAATACTAAAATACACGTCAAATTGTAATAATTAAAAATTATGTTGATACAATGAAAATATATATTAAATAAAATAGTAAAAAATCTAATAAATGCACACACAAATTTAAAATATCAAAGTTTTCACTAAAATGTGACACTAGTATTGGAAAAAATAAAAAACAATATTTAAATTTTAAAAAATAATTCACAATCATTAATTCCACAATTGTTTATGCCCAGCCTCGAAATAGTGATATTTGCACCCAGATTCCTCTTTCCCCTCACAATTTTTTTAAATAAAATTTAGAACCCCATCTTTAATTTGAATTCATAATATTGTAAATTAATCCTTGATCTCACAGTGAGATGGTTTCGCACAAAAATTTGTCAACAAATATACATCAAAGATATTAGATGACTAAGGCATATGAATAACATCAAAGCAAAAGAAAATCCTAATTCAATACTGATGAAAAGAAGAAGACATTGTAAGATGGTGCAAATAAAAATGAACTGGTGCCAAGATAAGGCACTGGCTATGTGGTTGGAATAGGTTTTATGGTAAAATCTAGCACCCCCTACACAGGTGCAAGTGTTATTTGGGCTAAAATACTGGTGCTTATGCCTTTTCGACGATCAAAATTGTCACCAAGGACAAAAATCTAGATAAAAGTCCAAAGCTGAGAACATAAGAAAAGGTAAATGTCAATGCAGTATTAAAAACTATGCCCACCTATACTATGTCATATCAAGCTACCAGATACCTTGATAGACACCATTCATCAATCCTATGCACATTATTGGTGGGGAAGCACAGATGAGTAAAAGAAAATCCACTGGGAAAATGAATTTCTACGTGCACAACAAAAGCCATGAGAGGTTTGGGTTTTGAAGACCTAAAACAATTTAACAAAGCAATATTGAGGAAGCAAGCTTGGAGGTTTTTTATAAACACGTTATCTACAATAGCATTACTAATACATGCGAGATATCACCCACAATTCTCCATCGTCGAAGCACGTACTGATTACAGACCAATATCCTATGCTTGGAGATCTATCATCGAAGACAGATAACTCTTACTTCACGGGGTCTGGAGAAGAAGAAGACGTGGAAATACTACAAAATTCAAATTAGGCTTATGACTGCCAAGACAGGGGGCAACGAAACCAAACTCACTTCCACGGGACTACCCAGAGGATGTCACAGTCGACCATTTAATGGAGGCAAATGGAACAACATGGAATTTAACCTTAATTAGAGACACTTTTGATGAAGATGGGGCAACACTAATACTTGCAATGCACAGACCTCAAAGTCAGCAGGAAAGCACGTGGAGCTGACACCTTACCCATAACGGTAATTACTCGGTAAAATCAGGCATAAACTTTCCATTAATTCCATATATCCGGATAATGCAGAACACGTGGTGAGTAGCAGCATTAAACGATCCCCCCCAACTAAAACAGGATTTGGTAACTAACAGTGCTGCCGAGGATAAGCCATTTCATATGGCGAGTATGCAAGAACCAGATTCCAACAGCAAAACACCTTCCCCAAAGGAAATGCCCGGTGGAACAATTTTGCCTTACCCGTACATCGAAAAACACTTATGTGGAACACATATTTTTCCACTGTCCGCTAGCTCATCAAGTTTGGTTTGCAGCAGACATCCATAGAAAGATATACTCACATCAACAACCAACAGTGGCGCGCCATAGTTAATCTTGACAAGTAAAAAATTTCATTAATGACCATTATGATGAATCATTTATGGTTCCACCGGATTAGATACTGCATGGTGAAATATACGATCTACAATCTTTGAGAGTCATTCAGAAGTACTTATCCCAGATTTAAGAAATCGATAATGGAAAGTGCCGAGACGTGCTTGACATAAGTCCAGACCAACATGCTGGGTCTACCTAAGAAATAGCGAATGTCGTACCAGGACCTACTCTCTTCATTGACGCGGTCACATCAGCAAACAAAGTATACATAGAATGGCATGTCCAAACACATGACAAAATATGGGTACATGGAGAAACAAAGCACATTAGGAATAAATACTCAGCTCAAATAGCTGAAACAATGGCACTAACAGAGGCCATTAAGGGATGCATAGAACAAAATATCTTCCCTAAAGTTATCAAAGGTGATGTGCAATAAGTTATACATTCCCTTCAGTCACAAGAAAAGAATATATCAGATTTATGTATGCTTATAAATGAAGCAAAATCATTCATACCAGCCCTAGGCAACCATGTAGACAAATGGATTCCTAGAAAGGGAAATTCAATTGCTGACTAGTTGGCACAACCCAAAACACTAGTCCACTAGATAGGAATTCATGGAGGACAACTCCACCGTTTGTACCGATGATTAATGAAAATTTACTTCTAAAAAAATGTACTCCCTCTTTCCCAACTCAATTTTTAGAGAGAGAAAATGAGTGGGTATTTTTCTACATTATAAAAACATGTCAGGGATGTGACTCTACCAGAGTCCCATCCTAAATAGTAAACATGTTAACAAAAAATTAAGAAATAATTGCATATTACAATTTCCTCAATAAAAAATCTTAATCAGTATAATAAAGCCATCACAAATTAAAATTTTCTCCTAATGAAACAAAAAAATGGATCTGAATAATCCCCTAAATTAAACAAAAAAAATCTCGAACACCCGACTAAAAAACAATCAGAATCTTATTCCTTCAACAATTCTTTGGATTCCCTACAACATAAACACCATAAACAACCCATAAATTAACATTAAAAAAATTAAAGAAATAAATTACAAATCTGGTTACGGATACGAGAATTGTGAAATAAAAACACGAACCTGTTGCATAACTCGCTTAATAAACGGTGGACTCGGTCTGACTCGGTGTTGACTCGGTCTGACTCCATGTTGGATCGGTAACTCGGTAGATCTGGAAGATGAAGGATTATATTTTTCCAAGAGTCAACCACAGTTGTTCAACAACAAAACATTAAACCAAATGAGTGAAATAATACAAGATTTGGAACAAAAGCACGAAAACTAAGCAGATTAAGAAATCAAGGATGTTTTAAAAAATGGGGAAAATGCAAAAAACAATGGTTAGGATGATTGGTAAAAAAGTTGTGAAAGAAACTGAAAGAATCATTTGGATTAAAAAGAGAATGATGAGAGATTTGGGAGAGAAAGATAGAGAAAAGTCGAAGGAGAGGTAGGCGTGAGAAAGATGAGGAAGAGAGAGAGATGAAAAGTTTTAAGGAAAACAACACTGATGGAATGAAATGGGGGAGAATTCTAGATTTGTAGATTTCGGTCCGCTAGGATGTTTTGGTATCCTTTCAGGATTCGAGTTAGAGACAGTTCGATGCACTATCGATGATTCCTATATACCTACAAAAATAATTTTTAGGCAATCAAAATGATCGGTTGTGATCTCCTAGTTTACTGAAAGGGTTGAAACGGGTTAAATGGAGACCGAACGGATCTTTAGTTGGAGAGTTTTATTTTCTTTGTTTTTTTACAGTCTTGATGTTGAGCAGAAGTGTGGATAGATCATTTTGTGTGTGTTATCCGATGCTTATTGATGTGGTCAACTCGAGGTGGAACACTATAAGTCGATAGGTTTTTTTTTGTGATTTCTGGCTGATATTACTAGACAGCACAAAGTCAGGAGACTCAGGACCAGTCACTCTTTCTTCATATATTGTTCAAATATGCGGCCAAATTTTGATAGAGAATGGTGTCAAAAGAGCAAATGTGCAATTTGAATTGGGACAACGGGAGTATACACTTCCTACATATCGATACTCAGGCTATTTATTAGAATTATAATATTTAGCTAGTGCTTTTGTGACCTTCTTATTTCCACTCAAGCCATTTGATTAGAATCTAATATTTAGTTATTACCTTTGTTTAAATGAGATCATCCCATATCATGATTTAAAGATCACTCGAACGTTGGCTATTTGGCCAATCTGATTCATGTATAAGGTTGGATTTCCAAATATCCCCGTCATTGTCAATTTAAATATAAAAATAAATTGTTTAATACACTACAACAAAATAACTGTATCCCAACATATATGTTACAACATTTTTTACTAATGTTGTTATGGAATACTATTACGACACCAGATAAGATAGCAACATACTGTCAATAAAATTTGTGTTAGTATAATGATGTATACAAACACTTTAAATATAGTGTTGTGATGTCATTCTATCTCAACATTATCTAATTTATGTCCAAATTAATGTTTGGGTAAATGAGTTATTAATTCATTAATACATGTAATATTACACATATTATAGTTCTAAATTTATATTAAAAAATTAATGACATTGATGTAGTTTTAGCGAGTCATAACCAACATTAGTGAGATGGTGTTCTAAAAGCATTTTATTTTAGCATTACAATTTTCAATCATGAAAAATTCACCATTGTTACACGCAATTTCTACTAACTTCTTTTGATTATTAATCGTCGATTCCTCCACTTGTTTATTTTGATGCCAATGAAAAACATATCTGAAACCTTAAAAAAAACCATTTCACCAAAATGTTGATACAAATATTTATTTAACTCCATGATAAAGCTTGCACTGATTTTGAAACTGGAATTCGTTATGCTGCATCATAAGGAGTATTGACTTCTAGTTCTAGCGGAAAGGCAGACGTTGTGGTTCACCACAAGAAAACAAGTACTCTCCCATAGATCTCTGGGTGTCCTTTCATCTTTATGGTAGGTACCCCTCCATACGTCAAAGCCAAAATAAATGAGAAAATTGTATATGTTAGGGAAATAGATATGTTGGGGTGAAGACCCAATTATATTTGAACAAATATTTCATAAAGTGGGCTCTGTCACATTTTAATTTCTTTTATCTTTTATTTTCTTAACTTATTTAAGACTTGTTAAAATATGATCGTGTCATCACCCCAACATACTTATTTTGTTAACATATAAATTTTCTGAAAATAAACATACTCTCACACGTATTTATGACTCACTCCCATTTTCACTTCTTTATTTTTCCTCCTCCCAGAGGAAAAGAACAGCGATTCGGAGAAGAAGAATGATACCATAGTAATTCAAGCAATTTGTTTGTACATATATGTATCTGAAATCTACAAATTGTGATCAAGAACTAGGTCTAACGTAATTACATTTGTGAGCACGAAAGTACAGTAGAGTACGATTTAATTTGCATGACGTGAGCAAAGGGCTGAAAACATGGGCAAAGTACAGTGTACACTGCACCAATAATTCTTCAGTTCTGACAACGCCAATTGCCTCCGCTATCCCAACATATCACCAATTCTGCCCCACATTGCTGTCTCCTTAACACAGTTCCTCAAAACACACATGTAAAGCAACATGGAATATGATGTAATAAACAAAAAAACTCCCAGAAAGAAGAAGTTTCAGATGGCCATATTTACCTTCAAGAAGTGCAGAAGAAAGACAAACTCGGGGAAGATCGATGAGGAAGAGGGGATTGAGAAGCCCGTGTTGGAGGAACGGAGCACGTGCAGAGTTTATGCATGCCTATCGAAATGCACAACCTGCACGTGCCCTGCTTCTCCAGCAAGAGCTGCTCTCCCAAAATTGCAAGATCGCCATTTTCTAAGCATGTGAAGTATTTCGTATGTGTTTGAGTTCACCTGAACTTACTTCCAACTGAACCAAACACATGTATTTATAGGGGGGTGGGGGAGGAGAGGAGTTAAAGCTTGGAGTCTTGAAGTGGGAATACTTTAAAGGCCATGCAATAAGCAATCGAGTGTACATGTGTAATTGATTTCATGTTCAACTCCTTATGATGTTATTTAATTATTATCAACAAAAACAAAGGTGACTTGCATCTCCTAGCAACTTTTGGCTTCGTTGGTGAATTGCATTGGTTTTTGTCTGGTTTTAAAATATAATTTAGGGCCACATTTTGAAAAAGACGAATTCGGAAATTGATTGCAAGCAAAGGCAAGAGATACTCATTATGTAAAAGTGGGCGTGATATGAAAGAAAGAAATTCGAGAGCTGGCAAAGCAAGTCAAGAAAACAATGTCATTTCCAAGCCTTGTGAAAAGCGTCCGGCATTACGCGCCAACGAGAGCGCATACCTTATATCAAATTAATTGGGACTGTTTTTCATTCTTAAACCAATTAACGTTTTCCCTCTCAACCAACTATTTCTACACAAAATCTTTTCACGATTTCCAACAAACATGTTTGATTGTAAATATATGTAGCTATGCACAATAATAACACAAAAAAATTGATATTTAGAAACTGCATTTTACGACGAATATAACCATATCTCATAGGATAAAATTAGTGTTCATATACTTATTTAAATACGTGGTCAAAGTTTGACATTTTTTATTAAAAAAAAATTCTGTGCAGAATTGACCAGGACGGAGGAAGTATTTATAATTTAATTTTAGAGTAATTTACTTTCTTTTGTTAAATATAATGAAATTTACTCCATACATCCTCTAAATATGTACTTTATCTATCTCTCTAAGTTTGCCTTACTCCACTTAAGACAATATTTTTTACATTGATCATTGCACGTTGTGCGATATTATTAATAAAAATATTAGATAGTATAAGTTTTAGGTACATTTTATGTCTTACATTTAAATTGGAAATAAAGAATTTTATTTAAAATGTTAAAGTTTAATCTTCTACGGAAAACTATATGAGTTATAAAGTGAAATAATTAATTTAGTTAGAAATTGTTAAATATTGAGTATAATAAAAATTGATTATTTTGAGAATCCGTCTCTTAAAAAATGATTTTTCCATAACTTATGGATGAATCAATGTATAAACTGCAAATTAGAAAAAATCAGAATAAATTTTTTTGATTGTATTAATCAGGTCATAAACTTTTAAAAAAATTTGCACGTTGCATAGTAAAATTTTGATATTGCAACTAAATCCTTTTAATTTTTAGTAATTTTAATTCAACCCCATCTTTTCATATGCTTATGACTTTGCCTTATTATTATAATATTTCATTCAAATTATTTAAAAATTAATTATTTATATGTTTAGATTCATTTTTAAAGATCAATTATATGTATCTCATTGCAATAAACAGAAGTAAATGTCAAATGACCTTATTAGTCTCACTAATTATAAAATGTCCTTATTTAACAGTTAGTTGGTATAAAACAAGACTTTGTCATAAATAGATAATATTATTTACATATTTCTATCAAAGTACTCTATCATTGTATAAAAAAAATTCATATTTTGTTATTTCGAATTATGTGTTTCGTTGAATTTTCTTCAATGATATAAATATAATAAAATGAGATATTTATAGTTTTAAATATATCTTTAGAAGTTATATATTTTAACAAATTATGATCGATTATGTATAGTAAATAATTAAAAGCATTAACATATTAACATATTAGTATG
>JAULKJ010000008.1:12154193-12165012 GCA_032355405.1 Rubia balearica
AAATGAGGTGGGTAGCTATGCTAATACATGAAAAGTGTGGGTCGCTGAAACAAAGTGTGAACTCCCTTCGGAGCTGATAGTAAAGACGAATGCCCATCACGTGACACAGCCTTTTCCTCCATGCTCAAGTGTCACGTGGCAGCCCCACGAGAAGCTCCAGACCCAGCTTTGTCACGCCGATCTTATCCTCTCTACGTGCTTATCGATCCATCGTCCACGTCACATCAGATGCACCCAGCGAAAATCAACGGCCACGATCCCATCTCGACCTCCAAAGACTTGCTCTAACTTTAGACGCTTCCTCAGCCGATAAATATCCCTCGCTCTCGCCACTCTTCACTCATCCTTCTAAGCTCCAAACTAACAATTCCCCGGCGATCACTGAAACATTTTGGTAAATCATTTCTCGAAGGGAAACTACGCCATGAGCATACTCGATAAGCTGTGGGACGATACCGTGGCCGGCCCTCGGCCGGACAGTGGGCTCGGAAAACTCAGAAAGAACTCAACCTTTAACTTCCGTTCTAATTCCGGCAAGGGTACGCCTTTCTAGCTGTGTAACGCCGGTTTTTAGACATATGGGTTTAATTCATAGAATCATCAAAGTCGTTCAGTTTTTTAATCTGGGATTCCCTCAACTCTCCGAAAATGGTTATGGGGTGCTGCATAAATGGCGTGTTGGTTATGAAAGAATAGCTAATTGTTTGTTTATTAATATACAATATGTGATTCTGCTGGATCAATTGAATCTCTAGTTATTCTGTCTTTGTTCTTTTTGTCGGGGAAAATGATTAAATGAAAGGGATTCTATTAATGATCTGATCTTTATGAATGGTGTTTTCCAGAATCTGATGGTGTGAGTAGAAAGGCATTTGGCGAAGGTGCGGCTCCTGAGGATGGAGTGAAGGTGACTAGGAGCATTATGATAATCAAGCCGCCGCAAATGGACGCCAAGGACTCTCCTCCGGCATCGCCTGCCGGCTCCATAACCCCCGGTTCTACTCCTCCGGTGTCTCCCTTTGCCGGTAAGCTAGTTATAAATATACTGCTAATCTGCTAGAGTAGACTGAGTGAACTGCGAAATGAAACTCTATAATATAACGGCATCTAATGTGATGTAGTGTACACTGTGCCAACTGTTTTTACTGATGTTTGTCTGTATTCTGGTACTTCGGCATCTGGGATCTTTCTGGTTTTGCGCATAAATATAAGCAAATAAATAGTGAAGTTGCTGATATTAAGTCCTTTTATCTCATCATATAGGATCGAATTTATGGATCGTGTCTTGTCATCATCATGTTTGTTTCCTATTAGGGGCTGATTGTTTAGATCATTGCATTTGGTGCCTGAGAATCTTGGGAAAATGAGGAATAATTTAGGTTTGTGTTACTTGTATGAATTAGTAATTGACTAGAATGCATAATAGGGTGATGATGAAGATAGAATTTTTCCATGATCAGGGTCCAAAGAATAGTTATATCGATAAGGAAAGACAATAATGGTGAATGATCAGGAGGAGTAGTTTATAAGTGAAAGACAATTAGTTATTAATTAATTGTCTTGTTTTTGAAGATGAGTAGTAGTTTATAAGTGATGGCCACATAGATAAGGATTATAATATTGAATGTGAGACAATGGTATCCTCATCAACAAGCTCTCAAGTCGTACCTAATTAGCAACTTGCATGCTAATGACTCTGTAGACATCGACCTGGGACCCTTTTGGGAAAAAATCTTGTCGACTTCCTTTTCATGGTCTCTTGTTTACCTAAGTCAAGTTAATTTCTTAAGTGGAGAAATAATTAAATATAGTTTCCTCCTCCTTGAAGAGGCAGTCATGGATGGAGCTTTAATGTTTGAATTGTCTCTTAGTTTCTCTTTGGAAAGCAAAGTTGGATCTTATTAGCAATTTGTAGTGCACTTTCTGGGTTTTTTCCCACACGCTTCTTAACATCAGATCAATTGATTCCTTAAATGGTCTAGTACCAGACTGCCAGTTGAATGAAAGCATAAGGGAGTTCAAGAAGAGTGATTCAATGATAGTTTTCCTTTTTTTGTTCTTAGTGTTTAGTGTGTGCAATGTAAATTCAGTTAAAATAAAAAGGTATACCGATGTGTAAAAATGTACTCTGTTCAGCTAATTTTGGCACACTTTTCTTATAAAGATGTTCATTTTATTTTGGCACTTTCCATTTATGGTATGATTTAAGATATCATCAACCTCTACATCTACTTTTTCGTCTTCCAGTCCAATTCACACCACACATGTAGTATCTTGTAAAATTTGTGCAGTATTTCAACCAAAAATAGTTAAACTAGTCGTGGCATATTTTTTTTGGCACAATATTTTAGAAGATACTAATTGAGTGGACCAAATTGAATGGAAAGAAGAAAAAGTTAAATGAATGGTTGGTATTACCTTGAAAGTATGCTATGATTGGAAAGTGCCGAAGTAAAATCAATATCTTAAAATGGAAAGCGTGTCACAAATTGCTAAACAGAGTATATGGAAGTGGTAAACTGAACTTGTGGTGGCTGAGGCCTTAGGGTTGGATTCTGAAGCAGAAGAGTAGAAATCATAACGTCCATTAGTGTGGCGCAACATGGGGTCATGAGATATCAACTCAATAGTTCATAGTGGTTTACATGGTCCCCTGCAAACCTCAACCAAGGAACTCAGCCACCTACTTTCCCTCTATGATTCGCATGCAATGCCACCGACTCTCTCTAAGCTTAATGTGGTTTCTGAGGCCAAGTATTAAATATTTTTTCCTGATTTAAGTGCAGTTTCCGGAGGGAGGGAATCGTACCGGTTTTGGAGGAGGTCGGCGTCATTTGCGTACGAGAAAGCAAATGGAGCCGGACCCAGGAACGCTCCTCCTCCTCACGACGTGTGAGTTGTGAGGTAGCACGGTGACCCCCATTTGAGCTGGTGCTAAACTAGGCGGCGTTCTGAGCTTCTGGCTTGTTATGGGAAGATGTTAGCTGGAGTTTAACCGTGTCTGTGGAAATGTTTGTTGGTGTTGTATCTGTAAATATGTAATGTAGTGCTTTTGGGCGTCTGTAACAAGGAGGTTGGTAATGCAGACTTTGGAAGAAACTTTGAAGTTTGTAATATGTCATCATCCTGCCATCTCTGTATGCAGTGGTCTGTGTGTTTGGCTTCCTTTTAATAATAACCCATCTTGCCTTCAATGTGTGTAATCTCATTAACTAACTACCATGATCATGCAATGGTGCAGACATAGCCATTGTCTTCAGCTGCTTTCTAGATTAAGGTCGGGTTTTCAGCTTTATTGAGTTTCATTGCAGGTTGCTTAATTCAAATTCAGTCCAATTTAAATAAGACGAAAAGAGCATATGTTCTAATATATATTCATATCATGTGCATAGGTTGTGTTGGTGTGTTCGTGGGCTTTCATAAAGTCACCATGGAATCAATCAAAATCTTCAAGCTCAGCTGGATTCGCTGGCCGAACTAATAGTTTAACAGATTCTGTATTCTTCGACAGATACCTAAATCAAACAAACATTGATTAGGATATCCGAGTTGGCATTTAAAGACATGTTTTGACAAAATACTTGATCTCACAAACCTGGAATATTCAAAGTGCGGAATCTTTTGATCAGTTTAAATTCTCAGGTCGGAAATGTTAAAAGACAATTGATTAAATATCACCGATTCAAATTTTGTTAAAATTGTATGAACCGCGTTATGAGAGTTAAACTTTGATTCAATGCGTCGAATCAACAAAATAGATTTCCGAGGGTGGTATGGGGAAGCTCCAATGCCGAAATAATACCAAAAGTATTTGATATATGTATTGAGAATTAAAGGAATAAGAAAGGATAAAAACCTTAGTATTTATAAAGGTTGATATCTGAGAATTTTCTCAATCACGTTGGGATAAATATGCACTTCCCATGTAGGAAGAGGTGTTCTACAATAAATAGAATTACCATTTATTTTGTATGCTATAAGTGTACTTGGAAAAGAAATGTACTCCGTCGGTATAGTCAGATTTGGAGATCTTCCCTTTGACTGTTGAGTTTCAGCCCAACAGAATGTAATGATGTTGCCTTTGGCCACAGTAGATAATAACTACATAGCCTTCGGCCTGAGGGGGAGATTCGGTTCTAACTCTTACCAATAGCTCCTGAGAGAGTTGAAGGTTTGAGTTTAGCGAGAATCATCCGTTCTTTCTTGTATCAGTGTTCGAAGGTCAATGTATCGTGGATGTCCTTTAGTCTTCCCTCTTTCTCGAGTAACGGCCAAACATTTGAATCATATAGCACCATCTACGCTGGTTAAGACTCTACGTTCCACGACCTTAGGCTAAGTGAGAGAACTTTTGTAAGCGGCACACACAATATCTGATTTCTGAGGTGGTAATTATTACACTCAACGTGACGGTTCCTTAGGCAAATAAATACTCCTCTTATGCAAAAAAACCACTTTTTTTCAACAACCTCCTCTACCGTTGTTTCAAATGCTAAATCTTTCTTGTTTTCAAATTCTTTTTAAGACTTCTCTTAGAAATTTTTCGGCTAAGCAAGTTATTCCTCTTTTTGATATTTTCCTTTTTAGCAATGTCGAAATCCTCCGCTACTGTGGCATCTTCTGATAAAGTGTGCTAGCCCCAACAAGGCAGTGACTGTCGAAGGTGGTGAATCTTCCTCCATCAACCCTAAGGAAGAAAACTCTTAATAACGCGTAATAGAATGCGAGCATAGTGTAGATCTTACTAATTGAAGTTTAATGACTAGCCGGGATAGTAGGTTTCTCAGGAAAATGTGTCTATTGTTCAACCAGAGGGATTCTCATTTTCCCAGAGTGTTCGGCTTCATCTCTTGGCAGTGGGTGAAACTAGTCGAAACCTTCTGCCTGGTAGGTCACCTGTTTATAGACACCACCTTGATTAAGGATTTCTGTTTTCTTTCCCAGAAATGGTGCTTCGTCTTCTAAACATTTACAGTAATAATATCTGCTAGCTCCACCCTAGTTGCATGTTGATTAATCTTTGACTTTATGAAGTTGTGCTCCATGGAGGGGGTAGAGGCTTCTCTCACCCTTTTTAAGTGTATGTACTCTTTATGGCTCAACCAGGGTTCCCAAAAAAAGGTGGGGAGGGGGGTCTTCTCCTTTCCGCAAAGAATATCAAGGGGAAGAAGCTCATGGATAGGCTTCCTTCTTCAATCAAAGGCTGGAAGGATCAGTTCCTCACCTTCGAAATTGCTCCTACCCTTCACCTGCCTGGAATAATTGGGCTAAAGAGGATAGCTCTCAAGGTACCTCTCTCGTTCTAGATGATGTATCCTATGTCATAACTAGGTTTAAACCTTTAAATGTCAAGGAATTTATAGTAGAGTATGATAAGTACAATTTCTCCCTTGAGTTTTCTTCCATCTCGAACGAAGCTGATCGCTCACCTTCCAGTGCTCAAGATTCCTTTTATTTCTTTAATTCTTGACGTATTCCTTATATACTTGTTGTGGTGCATGACCGTTGGTGTTTTGTTTTTATTGCAGTGGCTTGCTCAAAGGGATCCTCATGCATTAGGGTACAACTGTTCAACGAGACCCGAAGGGTTCTTCCACTTTGCTTCGGCCAACACGGTCCTACTATGGCCGATCATCCTCTCTTCCACCTTACGGATTATAGATCATTTTTTTGCTCATAGCATGATGGTCTTAAATATTGAGGTTCTAGTCCCCCAAGTCCAAAGAGAACTTGTGTGCAAGTTCCAACTCCTTTCATGGTTATTGAGTTTTTTTCCGGGATAGCTTCCCTCTTTCCTGAGACTTATCAGTGCCAGGTCTACATGAGTTCTTATGGTTCTTGTATTTTTGTCATCCGTGCTGAGTTCTTTTCCAGACACTTTTTTTTAGAGAAGAAAGCTTTAGAGAGAGTGAAAAGAGACTAAAGACTTCCTGCTCTACCATCGCCACTCAAGAGATCCCAATCCGGATGCTTCGGCCATTTGCTGACATGGGGACTCAAACAGAGCTCTTCCGGGCATTCTTCGACAAGGTTGTGAAGATCCAAGCTTTCAAGGACTTATTCCACTTTCAAGAACTTATTCCACTAGATCGTGAACATGATGTATCTTATGGTCAGAACTTGGTGGTTAAAGGGCTTTCCCCTAGGCTTCTTTAATATAGTCGAGGGCTTCTTGACCTTTATACATCCCTCAATATTGGAAGCATCTTGGAGCATGCTTGGTAGGCTAAGATTCAAGATGGAGAGATTCATCTCCCTTTTCTTAACCTTTGGCTATAATGGACGTTGTTGGTGGGATGAAATAGTGATAGTTGGTGAAGCTGATCAGTCAATTGTGGTGAACCCCTAGGATGGTATTGGAGGAGTTGAAGCCCTAAAAGCCGATGAAGAAGATACCCATGATGATATTAAATAGCCTCCCATGTAATAGTTTTTCAACTGGCTCTATATTATGAAGGACATGTTGAACCCATATAGTGTGTTTTCTTCTTCTTTTCTCCACTACTAGCTCTTATATTCTTTTATCTTTTTGTAGTGTATTATACACCCTACCCATACCCCCTCCGAGAATCTATGCTTCGAACAATATTGTGATGGTTTGGGTGTAATTTTAGGCCGGAGACAGTTTCCTGAGTACTTAGAGGAGCAACTGCATAACGTAACAGGGAATTTGAGGTTGCGGTTCATGATTTCAAGCGTTTCTAGTATATATATGGCCTAAATATCAGGCCCAATTCACACACAAACTAGCTTAGCAAAGATGGAGAAGTGTTCTCATTGCGAAGAGAAAACATATACCGATAAGTATGTGCCACGTGGACAATGCTACTTATGCAGAGAAACATTTTTCACTATAAAAAATGTTGCACACATGACTGCCACTCCGGCCATGATCAAGATATCGTGACCAACACTATCTTCGCGAGAAAATTTATGCAGCCACACTCTGGCCACGATGAGCACAATATTTGCATCAGATACCATCCCGATAATTGCAGCCTAATGGTCTACAAGTAGACGATGACTTGAGATATCAAGATAAACAACAACTAGTAGTCTAAGATATTATATCTAGAAGAAGGTAATAACTTAGGCATCAGAGCCTTAACCCCAGATCGTATTTGGAACTTTGATTGCAGGATCCAAACGTTCTGATCAGCTTATCATGTGCTAGGATTGTCGCTATCATTTGGAAGGAACAAACCACATCATTGGCGCCGATTGTTGGAAAACATGTAGTTTTCGCTGTTCCTTTAAAGTTATGGTGGTAAGGTATAAAAAACGACAAATTGGGCAGAAAATACAGCTGGACTGCCCAATCTGCCACTAAACTCACCATCCCGTTACCCGAACCATCGCCTGAGATCGAAGAACTCCATGAAAGTTGGGACGAATGAGAAATCGAATCCTCCCGAATAGGGAGAAACTCTACATGCATTTCGTCAATGCAATGAAGGAAGCGAAGGAGAACTAAAGAAATCCTCATAAACCTGAAGAGGAACACATAAAGGAAAAAGCAATAAGCGAATGGACAACATGAAGAGTCCGGCAAGACATGGGACTAAAGTGGAGGAAGAAATAGAGCACTCCCTGCTGGTGGAAGAATTGTAGAATTTTGTTATGCCAAAAGGCTTCAAATTACCTACTCAATTAAAGGTTCATGAGGGAAAGACAGATTCTAAAGAGTTCCTGTATCCTTACAAAACCAGTATGAGATTCCATGATACGCTTATCCAGCTAGTGTGCAAGGTTTTTTCCATCTTCTTGACAGGAACAACTAAAGTATGGTACGATAGCTTGCCCAAAAAGAGCATCAAGACCTGGGTCCAACTCGCAAATAATTCATGAGTAAGTTCTGCCAAAAGAAAAATATTTCACGAAGATATTCGCAAACCTGATGAACGTAGCGCATCGAAGTGGCTAAAGAATTGCATAATATCGCGATTGCTTTGTTTCAGAAACCCTAAAAGTGAAAGAGCTCACATATCAAATGTCCTTAGGGGCATTCATGAACGACATAAGATCAAGAGAGTTTTAAAAAATAAAAATAAAAAAACTCTTAGCGGACATGCCAGACATCTTGAAAGGTCTCCAAAAGATAGTAGAAAATTTTATTTGGACAGAGTAAGCCAACAACAAAAAGATGGAAAATGAAGAGGGGAAGAAAAGAGTTAGGGAACATTTCCCTAGGAAGAAGATCAGTGAAAGGGGAAGAGCGCTATGCTCACGAAAGTAAAGGAGACAATGGACAATAGCACACCATACCCAGAAACGCCCCTCACCAATTCAGGAAAGGAAATTGGGCAGAATTACATGGAGCTGTTACGGGAACTAGTATCTATGAGATCCCCAACGGACAAAAGAACCAAGGAGATTTACAGCTAGTTCCACGGAGACCATGATCACAACACAGACAATTGTAATGATCTTAAGGGATAATTGGAGGAAACACTTCGACAGGGACAACTTGCTTAGTACAAAAAGAAGGGGCAAATCAGAATGTGACCTAACCTCAGCCAATTCAAAGCTAAAAAGGGTAGCAGCAATCGAATAGGTGGAGGATGTGATGGATGGTGCTCTAGATAGAGTAATACTTTCCATCTATGGATCAACAGAGCTTACCTCCAATAATGCTAGAAAGCAAGGGCAACGTACCTACACAAGACCCCACAGGAAAAAGGATGCTTGCTAACGAAGCTATTACGTTTAACGAACAAGATGTATCCTAACTACATCGCCATATAATGATCCACTAGTAATAACGACAAAGATAGGAAATTTTAAGGTGCACAGAGTCTTTGTAGATGATGATAATGCAGTAGTGGTTTTGTTCATTGAGTGTTTTGATAAACTCATATACAAACGATCAGATCTGAAAAGGCAACATCATCTATAAATAGGGGTCACGGGGAAGTCAATGACGTCCATGGGAAATGCTCCCTCTGTCCCACATTAAACTTCTTATTTTTCCTTTTGGGACGTCCCACAAATAATTTCCTATTTCATTTCTTTCCTTTTATAGTAAAGAAAATTGATTGAAAATGACATAATAACCCTTAAAAAATTCTACAATTACAATTATCAATTTACAAATTTTGTTTAACATTTAGTCCCTTAATTAAGCTAAATTAGCCCCAGGTTATGTTGTATTAGCCCAATTACAAAAATCCTACCTTAATTAACATCCCTCATTCCCGAACCTATACTTCTTCTTCATTCTCCCAAAACCACCGCATCATAGAATTAACTACCATCTCTCCTCCATCCACATTGCCCTTTTGATATTATTCACCACCTCTCCTCGTTCTTCTCATGTTCGTGTTCGAGTCTTGGAAATAGTCACAGTCCTCGTCGTCCATGAAGTAGCAGTAGTGTTCAGGGCTGTTAAAAAAATGGAAAACCAATAACCGGTCAAAACCAAACTGGAATTAAATTTGGTTAATCGGTTAATCAGTTAATATAGGCTACAATTATCCAGTTATATCGGTTAATCGGTTCCACGGATAGAAAGTGAATTCATCCACGAAGTTCTTCAATTTACGGAGTTCATATAACTATTGAAATAACTCAATGTCAAAGACAACACCTACCACATAGAACCATATCAAGCCCACCATTCAAAATATCTACATCTAACCAATTGCAACAAACACTACCCTCTACCTCTCACATCACAACTTGCAACAACATCGACCCTTACCGATTACATTCAATTTCTCAACAACCACAACAACAATCCAAGCGTGTTTGCACCCAACATCGCCAAATTCAATATCATCAAGTTCATAACAATAACCTTACATTTGCAACCATTTGAGACGATACAGTTACCATGACCGATCAATCGAACTTGAATTTCATTGGGAATGTTCTTGGAATACCCTTCTTTAAAGGTCGGGTTAGGGATGCAATGAAATTGTACTCTATCTTTTCCCGATTCAACAACATCAGGCAAAACCACCACTGGCAATCATGAACATTGCATCGGTAATATAGTCTGCCCGGGATTCTCATAGTTTTCGACACAAATACACTTGATGTGTTCGCAACCCATTCGATTGACACTGCAACTCCATGCCTTCATATTTTATCATTGATAAAAAAATTATATCAATTCAACAACCCACTCAACATTTCAATTTATATCTAATAATACTTACCCTGGGAAAATATTTTACGGAAATTTAAAATTCAAATTTTCCCCAAATTAAACTTAAGCTTCATACAAAAACATACTTCCAATTATTTGGTATCCTAAACCGCTTTATGTTGTACAAACTATAACGAAGGACGCAAAACAGTGAGTTTGATTCATATACCACGGGAAATCAATTGAGTGAAAGAGAAATGCACCAGTTGTTTTGAAATTTTTTGGAAGCATACGACTATTATTCAAAAAAATAAAAGGGTGAGACCAACTTCAAAGGGTAATACCGCCCAAAATCTAACTGGAATACTCCCTCTTGTATTCAAATATTGGCACTATTTCCTTTTGGTTATTTCTCGTCCGATTAACGATGAGATTTGACCAATCAATGTTGGTCTCCGACATAAGAGTTATGAATTTTTCATGCAACATGAAATTAGACTATATTTGTACTTAAAAAGACTAAATTGTTTTCTTGGTACCCAACGTATTTCGAAATATCATCTTTTGGTCTCCGAGATCAATATCGCGTCCATTCAGCAACCAAAAAATACAAAATGATATTTTTGGTCTCAAAACCAGATTCCACGTGGTTTTTAGGTACCCTGAAAGTATTTTACGATATAGCTAGGGGTATTTTCATAATTTCACTAATTTAAAAACATTTTCAAT
>JAULKJ010000008.1:12176990-12189419 GCA_032355405.1 Rubia balearica
GCCCAACACAGCTCCGACAAGGTATGCAGGCCACATTTTGGGCGACCCACCACTTTTTCGATGAGCCTACAGGAGGTCCGGCAGAGCTTCCGACGAGCTCACTGGTGGTCAACCAAAGTCAAAGGTCAGCCGGCCCGGTCAATGGTCGCCCATTGACTCAATGACGGTCAAGGCAATCAACGGAGGTCAAAGATGGCATTAGGCGGTGAACGGTTCCTTCCCAACTCGGCCCTGCCAAAATTCAGGCCTAAAGCACATCCAACTTATTTTCTTCTCTTGTCCATTCCTAAAAACTATCCCCACCCAATGTACTGACTAGTCACTCAATAAATATTCATCGTAGTCGGCTGTAGCCACGGCAGCCTTGTGGTGACTGTGATGGAGAGTCGATTGGAACCATTTGGTTTGACTTTGTCATTAGTGGTGTTCGGTTTTGGTAACTGTCAAAATAGGTCATTTCGTGGTTGAAAGTATGTGATCTGACTCACTAAAAAATTATGGGTCTTTCTGTAGTAGTACGTAGTTGTTGAACAGAGTTTCTTGCGCACAACGGAGTTCCCACTGGCTGTAGTACTACATCTGCAGCAAGTTCGGAGAATAATACTCTTAAGACGACACATGCTTCTGGGCTAGAGTAGATTTGCTGTGGCATGACTTCCCTGAATGATGTTAGGGTTTAGGTTAACTTTTTAGTTTGTTTTTGTGTTTTATTTCTAGGTGAGAAGTTGGTACTCTCGCGACTTCGGTGAGATTTGGATTTTCCCATCGCGCTGATTGGAGAAATCCAGCGACAACCTCACAAAAGGTTCTCCGAGGCAGAACTACGGAGTTTTGGCAACCCGGTGAAGAAAAATCTAGCCAACACCGAATTGGAGGCATGTTGTACCGGACTGCTCTAAACCAAAACAGTCCTGTTTTCTCGACAACAAACACCTTTCGCCGCATATTGGAGAAATCCAGCAACAACCTCTCAAAACTATAGAACTGAACCAACCCGATGAAGATGAAGATTGAAGGCGCACTTGAGTTGCAGAGATTGCCAATATGGCACATGAACCTAATGATAGTTATATTTGTGGGAGGCTCACCCCACAGTGTGTGAGCCAAAAGAGTTTAGAATGTTTGAATATATTAGTTTACAGTTGTTAGGTAGGGGTTGTGCGATCTAAACCTGGCGCAAATACGTAACGATGTTGCAGTTAATGAGAATGAGAACGACTCTTTTGTTTAAAAAAATAAATAAAAATCTTACGTTGAATTTTTCATCTGTCCATATTTGATCCTTATAACTCAAATTAATCCTCGAACCCAGGTTTGGATCTAAAAAGTCCTCTGTGAAAAATGGAAAAAAAAAAGAATGAAAAGAAGAAAGAAAGGAAGAGTGAATGGATCCAAATAATATATGTTCACTAATATTATTGGCCAGTTGGATGCATTGACTAATGGCCTCTCATGCTTCTATGCAAACAAATTAGCGTAGAGCCCCTTACCAGACTCTCCGCTTCCATGAATTTCATTCGAAGCTGTATTTTAGAAAACGACAATAACAATAATAATACGTTACGTAGACATGTTACGTCAACACTCGCCAGATTTATTTATTTTTTCTTTTGATGACTCTCCAGAAATTTTATTTTAAAAAACTCCACTTCCTTGTAAATTCCATTTCCAGCTCTAATTTTAACAAAACTTAAAATAAAACCAAAATTATTTTTTATTAAAAATAATGGACAGACTGTAATTTAACTAGTCATTTAATCAAAACTTTCTAACTTTACCCTAAAATTGAATTGGTATATAAGTATAAATACTATTGTGTGATATATTGTTAGATTCATTATAATATTTGTTTCCAAAATATCAAATTTTCACAAATTTTAATTATTCCAAGTACCATATAATAAAAATTATTTGCTTAGTGCTGTCAACGGGAATACTCCCTCCGTCCTACCTCAAATTGCAGAGAATCTTTTTCTAGTTCTCCAACACACACGTTTGACCATTAATATATTTAACTACGTATTATATCGGTCAACAAAAAATTACTTTTTAGAAACTACTTGTTATGACGAATCCAACGATATCATTTACAACAATATTATTATTTACATATCTATTCAAATATGTAGTCAAAGTTTTCTTAGTTTGACTGAATTTTTGATTCCTTGCAATTTGAGGTGGGACAGAGGGAGTACAACTAATTTAAACCCAAGTTGTCTAAAAATAATATACTAATATTATAATATGTTACAGATATTAATTCTTTACTATATATAACCAATCATAACTTGTTAAAATATATAAATTCCAAAGATATATTTAAAATCATAAATATCTCATACTATATCTAAACAATATCACTAAATAAAATCCAAAAAAAACACATAATCTAAAATTATGGACATGCCACTTATTTTTTACATTATACACTGCATTTGTTAAATCACATACTAAATTAAAAATATTGAAAATATTTTTTATATTATATACTTTTATATTTTCACATTCAAACACATATTATTACTTGTTTTAACCTTTAAAATAAAAAAAATTATAAAAAATTACAACATTTAAGGTAAAAACCACCGTGGACTGTCTATAATATTATGTATTTTCCGCCCTGAGACTTTCTCATCTAAAATAACAAAATGTTCGGATTTTTTTATACAATAATAGAGTACTTTTGCTAGAAATATGTATACATATTATTTATTTATTATATAATGCAAAATCTTGTTTTAAACTGACTAACTGTTAATGGGGACATTTTATAATTAATGAGACTAATAAGATCATTTGATATTTACTTTTAGTTATTGCAATGAGATACACCTAATTATGATAACATTTTTAAAAAAATCTCTACATATAAACAATTACTTTTTAAAAATTGAATAAAATATTAATATATTATAAAAATAATCAGTTTTTATTGTATTCAATGATTTTTGACTAAAATATTATTTCACTTCATAACTCATATAGTTTTCCCTACATGATTAAAATTTAAAATTTTAAATAATTTTTTCAATTTAAGTGGAAGACCACAAAATCCAAAAAAACTTAATTAATAATATCGTGCAACGTGTGATGGTACTTCGCTAGTGCTTAATAAAAGATATTAAAGATCAAACCTTGTTTTAAATCAACTGTTAAAAGTCAAAAGTGAAACTTGAAATGGGATGGGGAGTACAAAATTCAGTCCACCTCATTTTATTTATAAATTAAGTGCTCCCTTTGTCCCACCCCTATTTGCAAAAATTGACCTTTTAATTTTCCACAATTATTTTTTAACATAATATTTTTAATTGTGAATTTTTTTAAAAAAAATTAATATTGTAAAATAGATGTTAACACAATTCTAATGATATAGAACATGATAGTACATTATCTTATATATTTCTTTAAATTTACATTTTTAATTAATAAATAGTGACTAAATAAATAGTGACTAGTGCAAATAGAGATGAGATAGAAGGAGGGAGGGGGTCATTGTAATTTAAAGTACTTCCTCTGGTTCAACTCTATTTGCACTTCTACTTTTTTGACACTATTTTCTATTAAAATTTGATCACATATTTGAATAGATATATGAACAAAAACATTATCATTTGTGATATTGTACAATTCGTCGTAATAAGTAGTCTAAATATCAACTTTTTTATTTATCGTTATTGTACGTAGGTAAATTTATTAACGGTTAAATATATTTTTTGAACTGCATGATAATAATTACAGTAGAAATGGAGATGGGGTGGAGGGAGTATAAAAATGAGACGTTAATTATTTTGGTTTGTACACAATCGCCAAGATTAACATGACAGGTGATGAGTCACAGAAGATATGGTCCGATCCTGTTTGTAAATTACCCCACCAATTCACGTTTTTCTCGACCTGTATAGTTCTGTTGTATAATCAATAATGTCGGTAGCGGTATTAGTTGGTGATCAACATCCGTGCTTATTAATACTCTATATATAATGTAGACCATAGATTATAATTCAACTTACATCGCACAATTCAAAAAAAAAATGTACGTAGTAACAAATGAAATATATATATATATATTTAAAATTAGGTAAACTGGAAAAAAATAGAGAGGACTAAGTGCCTAGAACACACTGTCACTAAAAAAAACAATTGTAATGCATTTTTGGAGTGTCCGTAACACATAAAAGCGTCGCTAAAATTATTAGTGACGCAGTATGAAGTGCCTCTATTCAGCGTGTCGCTAAAACTTTATGACGCATTGAAGTATCGTTATTTTTTTTTGTGATACTTTAAGATGCAGTTCAATTTAGAAGTGTCACTAAATTTGTGACATGAATTGATGTAGTAATTCAGGTTAGTGACTTGTGCATGTATCACAAATATTTTAGTGACACCTGAAAGTGGAGTAAATATTGTGGCATTTTCTTACCTGTCACAAAATATGCATAACTACTAGACTCCTTTTTTGTAGTGTGCCCTAGAAAATTTTATACTCCCTCCGTTTTTCTATTTATGGCACTATTGGTTTTTATGTTTGGATTTAGGTGAAGAAAATGAATGGATGAAATTGAATGTAAAATGCAAAAAGTAAAATGAGTGGATGAAATTGAAAGAATCTTGACAAAAATGGAAAGAGTGCCAAATAAAAGAAACATTCATTTATAGTAAGTGCGTCATAAATAACAAAACAGAGGAAGTACTTGGGCAAAATTTTATGTGTAGATGAGGGACCAATCGAATTTTAACAATTGTCTAATGAATTACATATCTCTTGTTTTCCTCTATTTCAGCTTTTTTTCTCATTTTAAATAATTAATTTGAGATGTGTTAAAATTTAACTGGTCTCTCACCTACACATACAAAATTTCTAACATACAAAATTTTCTACTCACTACCCTCCCTCTTTAATCTTGTCAATTAATTATATCTTATATTAATTAGTGTGTGCTCTATGCACATACTAAATTTGTTACTCCCTCTCCCTTTGTACCAGACTAAATTGCACACTTACTATTTGACAGTCAACACGATTAAAATTTGACCACACATTTGAATTGATATATCAAAAATAATATTATCGTGTGTGCTATTGTTAGATTCGTCGTAATAAGTAGTTTCTAAATATCAACTTTTATTTCTTGTTATTATATGAGTTAAACATATTAACGGTCAAACATGTTTCTTGAAAACCGTAAAAAATATTCTATGTAATTTAGTATAGGACGGAGGGAGTAATATATATTCTCACCATCTAATTATTAAATTTTAATAAAATTATTATATAATTAAGATTTCAAATGAGATTTGTATAATTACTGAAATTATTAGGTAGTCTGACGAGAGACACCTTATATTTTCATAATTTTAAATTATTTTATTATTAAATTAATAAATATATATTTGATAAATTAATTGTGTAAAGTTAGAGTATGTGATTTGATTTGGGACCAAGGATAATTATTTTTTGGGAATAATCAATTTTCCCGTAAAAAAATGTAGGTTGGGTATATTTCAATTTTGCTTGCAATTATTGTTAGTGGTTTACTTGTCTTGTGCGGCATACACTTTGATGCGTGATGAAGATCCATAACATAATTAAATTCTCCAACTACCCGTATACGTTAGCTTAAGGTTCGATCTGATCTCCGAGAGCATGTTTAAAATAATGAATTAATAGCTGCTCAGTAATTATAAATTATTTAAAGCAGATCCAACTGTAGTTGACTTACTCCCTTCGTAATAAGTTTCTCACATTTAATTTTTCTATAATTATCCAAGACAGGATTATATCATGACAAAATTTAGTTTACACGACACACTGTTAGATGGTGTTATTTTATAATTGTTGTAATTAATTATAAGGTGATTTGATGTTTGTTATTATTTATTGTGATAAATATCTTATAAGTTTGAAAAAAAATTAAAATGTAAAAATAATTACACTTTGACCATACAAATTATTGAAGTAGGGTTTCAATGATTGGTTTAACCATCATTCGGTCTAATATGAGATTTTCTATTAGTACTTTTAAAAATATATTATTATTATTTTCAGTTTGTACTTTCAATGTTAGTATATTATTAGCATTTTTTATTATATGTTTAAAAATATTGATGTTAATGAACCTAACTAGATCTCTTGCAAAAACATCACTATTTAAATTTAAAGGAAATTTTATAAATTTTGGAGCAGAGCAATGTAAACATGAATTGAGAGGGGGGAAATGAGACTTACGAAAAGAAACCAGTCTTCCATCAGCGCGGCATAGAACGTCCAGACCCCTCCATTGAGGAAAAGGAAAAAGGACAGCAAAAATGGTAAATACTCTGCACTTTTCGTTTTCACCACCGTTTTCTGCAGGAAAACCCCATTTAATCATTCAACACGGCGAAGTACTACGCAACAAAAAACACCATCATCAGACCCGAGGAGGATGGGGTTCATATTTTCACCCCTAATCTTTATTTATTTCCTAAAGTAGGCCAACTTGGTTTTGAAGTTTTATGCTCCACAGGATCACATTTTGTAATAACATTATACTCCCTCCATCACTGATGTTTTTGCACTTTATTATTTTTCATTAAAGTTTAATCGTATATTTGAATAAATTTATGAATAATAATATTATCGTATATGATATTGTTAAATTCGCCGTAACATGTAGTTTCTAAATATTGACCTTTTATTTGTCGTTACGTAAAGATATTAACGGTCAAACATGTTTCTTGAACAACGTGATATTTCTCTCGCCGTAGAAACAGCTAGGACAGAAGGAGTACTATACTTTCTTTCTGGTATTTGTACTTTTTTTTCAGATGAGAAGGGGGCGCTGGTATCGAGATGGCTACACTTAGGGACGGTAGTGAGATAAGTTTTGGTGGAAATTAGCTTTTTATTTACTTGTCTCAAAAAGAGACGGGGAAATGTTTATGGGTACTGAATTACTCCTCTCATTCTCAATCCACTTTGCCCGACCCAATATATGCACATTAATTTTAAACTATAATAAATTAGTATTTATTCAAGTTATAAAATCTAAATTCACACTTAATAATGTAATGATAATAAAATATATTAGATGAAAATAGTATGGAATAATCATAATCCAAACCCTTGAAGGTCTCCCTTAAGTGTTTCTTTAAGGTATGCAAATTCTGTTTCAATTAATAATAATATAATAACAAATACAAAAGAAATGTAACCAAACTATACTTAGGGATCCCATGTTAATTTACCATCTACGATTAAAAATCTCGTGTCAGAACATGAGTTCACCTAATAGTCAGGTTAACTAGTAATTACTATACATACATACAATTAAACCTTGTGTCTGACTCTGACTAGTAAGTTACACCTAATTGTCCAAGTTTGCAAATTATATATGCGAAGGACAAAAATGAAAGAAATATATTATTAATTAATTAGCCACGAGTTGTAATTAAACGATTAATCAACCAACAACTCTACGTACGATAATATATCCATGGACCTAGATAAAGTTCAAAGGTAGCAGTTCATTTAATTCAACCAATATCTTCATGGATATTTCATCCTTCTGATCCCTAGTTTTTTTTATGATCACTATCCTATTGCTCAATACTTTTACAGTATGTTACTCATAATTATATTATTTCTCTGATAGTAACATTAAAGGAAAGGCAAAGTATTGGGAAAAATCATCTTTCTATAGGTCGTGTATGGAAAGACGGGGTTGAATTAGAATATTAGAAAGGTAAAAGGTTTTAGTTACTATATTAAAATTTTATTATGCAATGTGCAGTGTAGTAGTTATAAGTTTATGACTCGATTAATGCAACCCAAAAAATTTATCTTGGTTTCTTCTAATTTGCAGTCGAAACATTGGTGTTTCCATAACTTATGGAAAGACTGTCTTTCAAAAGACGCACTTTAAAGGAAAAAATAAAAATTAAAACTATATTAAGAGAGAGAGAGAGAGAGAGTTAATCCTTGACCTACCATGGCTGCAAGAGGAGATCCATACATGATGATGTTTAAGCCTGAACAGATGAATCCTATCACATTAATTCTTGCTTCTCCAGTCAACAAGAGTTGTGCCACTGTAATTGCTGTCACTAGAAATCCCACATCCAAAATCCCAGCAATAATGCCAATTTTTCCCTGTTCAATTTTTTATAAAAAATATTAATCAAAACTACAAAGATAAAGAGAATTAACTTGGATGATTAATTAGTTACCTTCAACTTGGGAGGTGCATAAGTGAGAAACAAAGAAACATACACAATTTCTACAGCCATCCCAAAACCATTGACAGTGGAAACCAGGTAACTTCCGGGCTTGATGATTCCATAGTATGTCCACAAGGACGAGCTCAACAGAGTACAAATGTATGGAAGACTCTCAAACTCCTCCGTTGACTTGTTCTTCACAATTCTGCAAAATGTTTTCCTGCAAAAATATACTCTAATTCTTAATCCTTAAACCGCAAACCATATATGTATGTACCTTTGCTTATGATTTCACTCACACAGGAGAAAGAAACATGAGCACCGAGATGATGTTTCCTGCAAAATCAAACATTTCCACGTCACGCGAAAGTATGATATGTGTGTGTGTTCATGTATAGAATGTACGCAGTCTCGTTGTCTGTCTCGTGACAGATAACGAGACTGTTTTCGTGAACCAGCTAGAAGAGGATTGTTACATACCTACTATTCCGACGAAGAAAGGCAAGCTCTCCATGGTGATGGGAGTGAGAGAGAGCTGCAAAAACTTGATCGGTGGTTAGCTAGTAGATCGATGAGATGGATGTTAATGTTTGTTAAAGTAATAAGGAGAGGAGAAAAGATGGTGATTATTATATTTTGTGTGGTTTTGCTGTGCTAATCAAGTATACTCCGACAGAAAAAGTTGGATCGACTATTGAGGGTACTCCCCTCGACCTGGAAATTTTTTATGTGGTGATATTGTATGTGGAGAGATGAGCGGTCAGTTAAAGATTGACACGTGGCAAGTGGTTGGGGTCATAATTGAATTCTATGTTTTTTACTATTTTTTTATTCTCTCAATTTCCGTGTCAGTATTTAACTGGTCATTCACCTCCCCAATTACAATTTCCCACGTAAAAAACTCTGCCCTCCAACATGTAATATTCTAATCAAATTTTTGTATGAATTTCAATATATATTTATCATAAAATTCAATTCATGTATAAATGATAATATTATTATCAATTAGAGGACGTCTGTATTGGATACATTCGGTTAACACGGGGTGGAGGCCGACTGCTGGAAACATATTTAATAGAAGCCGCGATTGAAGCATGTCATGTACAATAAGACTGGGTCTGGAATAGGGTTCCAAACTCTGGATCATGAGCTTGTATAATGTTTTTTTCTAAATCTCTCTCATCCATAATGAAAAAATTATGACATACTATTTAATTTATACATTTTTTTCAATATAAATTTAAAAAAAATTTAGGTTTAAATATTAAAATATAAAAATGTAAATTAAAGTATAATATTTAAATTATGAAATATAATTTTTAAAATAAAAATTGCAAATCTAATGTTTAGAAATGTAATATTATTTAATAACATTTAAAAAATATTCCATTTTTTAAAATATAAGTACGTTGTACAGTATTTGAGACGCTAGTTCAAATATACGCTGTATAGTTTCGAGTTGGGATACTGGTTCAAAGAGGTGTTCCGTTAGGTAGATTTAGATCGAACTTGTTAAATGAATTTCACAGTAGAGGAAAACCAAGCCCTCATATGCTACCTGTTATTTTAGAACTTTAGGTTCACTATTTTTATGTAATTGGGACTATTCCGTATCAAGTTTTGTAAGGTTTTTAGGTCATTCAAATTATTATATAAGGTTGTATTTTCGAACATCCCATCACTGACGGGTTTTAATTAAATAAATATATGTGTATATATATATTTGTGACGTCTTTTGTTTTGTTCCAATAGAATTT
Organism: Rubia balearica; assembly: GCA_032355405.1. NCBI lineage: Eukaryota > Viridiplantae > Streptophyta > Magnoliopsida > Gentianales > Rubiaceae > Rubia > Rubia balearica. Next base: position 12,186,947 of record JAULKJ010000008.1, read on the forward strand.
TTGTTGTGACTATTTTGGTAGTTTAAACCAAAATATTCATTTGAATACTATATATATATATATATATATATATATATCATTGTCCATTAATGAGCCGAACAAGAATTAAGGTGTCATAGACTTTGGACTTTGGCAGGTTTGACGTTTGAGGCATCCAGGTTCGGCAATCATGTGCCTACCTACCCCAGTAATAGTTTCGTTTGATGTTCTTCCTCCAAACAATGATCTGGCACACAAAAATCGGACATCTACAAATGCATACTTCATCTCATTACTTTGGGCCCTTTTACTTTTTCACAATCTCCAATAATCATCTTTGGAAAGGATTCAATTGACACACTTAATCATACACTAATTTTACACCAAATCTCATCCCTTCATCTAACATGATCCAATGGTTGAGATCATGTTAATCTATTTTTAGTAAATCTATTTTTAGCAAATTAATCTTAACCATTGGATCATGTTAGATGAAGGGCTATGATTTGGTGTATAAAATGGTGTACACATAAGGGAGTGTATTGAACTCTTCCCTATATATATAACCATATTTAATTCACATAGGGGCAAATATAACCTTTTGATAATTGAAAGTGTAAATATATCCTTTCGATAATTGAAAGTGCAAATATAACAATAGATAGTTAGTGAAAGTGCAAATATAATTCTTTTCATCAGATTTAGGTCAGGATTGGATGAAAAGTCAATTTTATCCCTCTGATTTTTTAATAGTAAAAAGAAAATAGTAAAGTTACTATTTCAGCCCTAATTTTTTGTTTTCTGGGCCTCCATTCTCCTTTTTCATTCATTTCCTTCTCTGCCTCCTTCTCCCTTTTCACCCTTATCACCCTTATCCTTCTTCTCCACCTCTTTCTCCATTCTTCACCGCCTCCTTCTCCTCCTCTTAATCAACTTCGCCTCCTTCTTAATCAATCCTCCCCCACCCTAATTTTTGCCGCCCGCCGTCTTAGCGCCACCATCCGTCACCCATCCCCTGCAGCACCACAATCGACGCCCACCACCTATCAACACCCGGCACCTTCAACCTTCGATTTTTGTCCTCCATCACCAGCATAGCATGAGCTTTGCCCACCACCGTCGATAATCTATAATCTTGTCTCTTTGCCTGTCGCCGCCGATTATCTGCAATCTTTGCCTGCCGCTATCTGTAATCTTATTTTTATATCTTGTTGATGTTGGTAATATATTCTTTGGTTTTTTTTGTTGTAATGGCGGCGCGGGCAAATATGGGGGGTTTGCTATGGTTTTAGAGCGGAGATGGTGGTGGCGCGAGAGATGAGGGGTGGTGGCGCTAGGGTTTTGGCGGCACGACGATGAAGAAGGTAGAGGCGCGGCATGGTGGGTGATGTGTGTTTTCAGGCGCGAAAGGGTGGATGAGGGTGTTTTCAGGCGAGGCAAAGTGGCGGCGGCTTGACAGTTTGGAGCAACGGCGGCGTGGTGGCGATGGTGGTGGAGTAGTGGCTGAACGATGGGCATTTTTGTCTTTTGAAAAGTTATATTTGGCTGAAAGGGTATTTTGGTCATTTCTGGTCGGTCAATGACTGAAAATGGCCAGTCAATGCCGGAATATAACCTTTAGGGTTATATTTGCACTTATGTAAAGTAGTTATGGTTATTTTTGGCATTCCTGAATGTATTTCCGAAGTTCCACGAGACAAGCACCGAAGACTCTTACAATTTTTTGAGCGAATTTGTGAAGATTTGTAAGGTGCAGTGACTAAATATCAATTCAAATTGGTGGCATTCCCTTTCAGTTTGGCAGGAGCAACCAATCAGTGGTTTTCAAGCCTACCACCCAACTCCATTTCAGCATGGGCAGAATTGAAGAAATTGTTCTTGGTATATTATTTTCCCAGCCACGAGGAAAAATGGTTTGAAGAAGGAGATCACAAGCATCAAACAAAAGTAAGACGACGCTCACCAATAAACTAATTTACTTATAAATTATAATAAGTTTATATTCGTAAAAATATTTGAAACTAGTTTATTATAATAAAATAAAAAGTTTTAATTTTAAGGAAAAAGTGCAAAAATGACCCTATAAGAGTGAGAAAGTGCAGTAATGACCTTGTATAAAATTTGAAAGTGCAAAAGTAACCCTATCTTTTTGTCAAAATGTGCAGTTTTACCCAATTTACACTTTTCAGGCATTGACCAATGCAATTCCAGCGTTGACCTTTCATGAAAAGATAAAATAACCCTAAACTAAAAACTAAATATGTAATGACCATTACACCCCTTAAAATTCTTCTTCTCCAACTTCAAACACTCTAAACTCGCCGCCGCTGCCGCCTACTGAACACCACCGCGCTACCCACCAACCACCACCATGCTACCCACTGACCACCATCATCGGCCGACCACCACCACCAACACCTAGAACCCTAGCAGCACTGCCCACCTTCCCCTCGAACCACTACCTCCTCCTGAAACTCTAGCGGCGCCACCCCCC
>JAULKJ010000008.1:12230482-12256592 GCA_032355405.1 Rubia balearica
CATTACTTTGGTTCCAAAATAATGAAATCCTGATTCGGCCCCTGCACTTCCTTTGAAAGTTAAAATTGATGTATTCTACGGAGCGAAGAGTTCTCCTGTTATGTTACAGTAAATAAAATAAATTTTAGAATATCAATTAAAACAATATTAATGTGTGTAAGCATTACTTTGGTTCCAAAATAATGAAATCCTGATTCGGCCCCTGCACTTCCTTTGAAAGTTAAAATTGATGTATTCTTGTTAACGTAACAGGTTCTAATAAAATGAAGAAAGTAACATTTCTCCCTTTAGTATTCTCTATCACTCTTTCCATTTCGTTTTACATTAAATATTTAGATATTATTTTCTCGAGAAAGTTGTACTCCCTTCGCCCCATTAATATTGGCCTACTTTTTATTTTTGTTTGTCTCTCGAGTAATGACATACTTTCAAAATTACTTAAAACGGTAAAAAATATGTTGTTAAATTCTCACAATGTTCTCCTAAACTTTAACAACTTTGTGACTAGACCCATTATTTTTCCTAAATATCCCTACTCTTCCACAATTATTTTCTGCCACGTCAGTTTACGTAAAACTTTGGTCCAAAAGCAATATGCCAATATTCTTGGGATGGATGAAGTATATATTTATTACACGTTATCAACACGAGACTCTACCCTAAAGTAGTTCAATTTTTTTTCTTATAAACCACTTTTTGAGTTTGTCAAGGATCTGAAAATTGAGGGATTCTCATTTGATAAGAACAATCAATTTTATTCTTCAATTTATTTTTACTATCACTATGGCTAATCTTACAAAAATATAATTCACCGCTCTTGATGTCACCGGGAAAAGTTACTTATCCTGGCTACTAGATGCTGAGATACATCTAGAGGTGAAAAGCTTTGGTTATGCAATCAAAGATGGTAGCAAATCCACAGACCAAGAAAAGGTAAAATCCATGATCTTTCTCAGTTACCATTGATGATGGACTCAAAACAGAGTATCGGATGGTAAAAGATCAATATATCCTTTGGACGAGTTTAAAAGAAAGACACGGTCACCGTAAAATGCTAATCCTTCCAAAGGCTCACTATGATTAGATGCATTTATGCTTACAAGATTTCAAACATCTGAGTGTGTATAGTTCAGTCATCTTTAAGATTAGTTCACAACTAAAATTGTGTGATGAACAAGTGACCTATCTAGATCTATTAGAGAAAACATTCTTCACTTTCCATGCCTCAAATGTGTTATTGAAGCAGCAATACCCTGAAAGAGATTCAAAATATATTATGAGTTAATTTATTTTCTTTTGGTGGTTTAAAAAAATAATGAGCTCTTGTTGAAAAATCACGAGACCCGCCCCACTGGTGCTGCTTCATTTCTTGAGACAAATGTGATTGCAGCAAATCCAAATAAGGGATATAACAGTGAATATTGGTGAGTTCGCAATAACTACCGTGGTGATTCGTCACAATTCCCTACTCCCCCCGGGAGAGAAATGAAGAAAATGATAATGACAAAGGTTGAGATAGAAAATTCCATCATTGTGGCATGAGGGATCACTAGGCGCATACTTGTCGTACCCCAAGACATCTCGTTGATCTTTATCATGAATCATCTAGAATAAATATAAAAGGATAGAGACCAATTTCATTGATGAGAATGCTAATTGTGACCTTGAAGATAATTTTGCTAATTGTACTTCTTTGGATGTTGCAGATTTCTTTGTCAACCACCCTAAAGGTGGCACGAGCGAGAATGTCCAGAATTAAATTTCTTCACAAATAATCCCAAGCACAATATAATAGAAATTCTTTACTTTCTGTGTTAGTGGTTCGGTGTGTTAGTGTGTTTGTGTTAGAAATTCTTTACCTTTTGTGTTTTGGTGCTGTCAACCAGGAACATTGAAGTCATTTTGACTAATTTAAACACAAGTCATTTAAATATAAAACACCAATATTATTATATGATAGTACTGATTTTATTTTATTACTATATATAATCAATAATAACTTGTTAAAATATATAACTTCTTAAAAATATATTTAAAACCATAAATATCCCATTGTACTACATTTATATATGTATACCATAGAATAAAATCCAAAAAAGTATGTACATAATCAAAATAACAAAAGGTTCAGATTTTCTTTTACAAAGACAGAGCACTTTCGATCGAAATATGTACTTATTTATTTATCACAAAATCTTATTTTAGACCGACTAACTGTTAGATGAGTGCATTTTATTATTAGTGGGAGTCATTTATATTTACTTTTATTTATTGCATTGAGATATGTATATTTGTGATAATTTTTTAAAATGAATATCAACATATGATACAGTACAAGAGAGAAGTGGTGAGTTCCCTACACTACAACAAAACTTACCTTTACACACACTGATAATCGTTAAGATAAAATATTTATAATAACATTTGAACTATCCCCACATTGATTCTAAATGTGGTTAGCGGAGGTGTTGGGATAGATGTAAAGTATGGTTATAAATGATTATTAATTAAAATATAAAAAATAGAATAGTTAATTATAATGTCCGAATATGTATTCAATACTTACACATGGATGTGTATGAATATGTATAATAAACCCACATGTGAATGTGTACGTATATATAGTAATGGGACTATGGTTAAAATCATGGTTTAGAATAATCAACTAAAAATATGTTCTTATAGATATTCTAATATATGCCAACTCAATGTGACGTCGATAAACCTATTAGGACACTTCATACAGTCCATTTAATAGTTTATTAGCACTTTAAAAACAAGTTAATTAGCACATTTAACTTCATATGTTATAAGTATATATTAGGATATTCTAGGTTTTAGAATATCTTTTAAAACACTTGGTAATGCCACTACTACAAAAGAAGGATTGCAACACTTATTAGAAATGTTACAATAGTTTATAAAGTGTTGCTTAAACCTTTGAAAAGTGTTACCTAAATTTTGAAAAGTGTTGGTGATAATGCCTTTGGAGGCAAAATGGGACCAGAGGCGAGTGTTTAAGAATTCTGTTCGACCATCACTCGAAAATACCTTGATTCTAGATGAAAAATGATTCTCGACAAGTGCCTCAAACTGCAATTATGTGTCAACAAAATCCTATTTGCGACGAAGTGGAAAAATCCAATTAAGACAAAAAAGCATTGACAAATAAGGCATAATAAGAAAAACCATTTGCTTATAAAATTGAGGAGGGGCCACACATATCACAATGTACAAAATCAAGTACGTGCACAACATGTTTAGTATTCTCAACAAAGGCCAACCGTTAACCTTTCGCCATAACACAAGGGGAGCACTTATGCGGCTTAGGCAACAAAAAAGAAATGGAAAGTAAACCAGACTTCTGCAATCTAGAAATGACTGGAGTTGACATATGACCTAACCGAGTATGACAAAACTTGTAGGATGCCCGTCCTTCATTCTGTTGCAAAAAGGAAACAAGCGTTACTACTCTCTTATCCAAGACATAGAGTTAGCCTTCACTGTGGCCCCTACCAACGATGCTTTGGAAACTTTGTTCTGAATCGCTAAGTTTCATTTATCAAAAGTGATAAACACATTTAAATCCCTGGTAAGTTTACTAATAGACAACAAGTTTTAAGTAATCTCAGGTATAACCAGAACATCAGATAATCGTTAAGTGTCAAAAATTTGAGAATCACCAATATGAGAAATCTGAATAGAAACACCATTACCAAAAAAAACATATGAATTACCATAATAAGGAGTGATTCTCTTTATCTAGAAGACAAAAAAGCCATATAATAGGTCACACCAGAATCTACATAGGAATCTGAGGTAAGAGAAGAGGGCTGTAACTGCAGAGGTGACTGGAAATTTTTAGCAAAATGGGTCGAATGTTAGGGCCAACATCATGTAGCAAGTCATGGCATAATGAGCAGGATGACCACACCAAGTACACTGAGGGCGACCATGTCCAGAACCAACTCCAGCCGTGGACTGAGCAAACAAGGAGCCGCTGGAACATGAACCCCACGCATCATTGCCCCTTGCCCATGCTTGATCCCATGCGCGCCCAGCCAAGTACTGTTCACTCGCAACGAACACTACTGGTCCTGATGCTGGTGCAAAATGGCTCTGTAAATTCTTCAAAAATTCCTTGTGGTTATTGGCTAGAGAAAAAACATTGGCATATAACGGTGTAGGAGAAACATTAATCAATGAAGAAGATTAATCTTTGAACTCAGGACCAAGAGAAGTTAAAAACCAAATAATTTGATTATCATTTGTAACATGAGAGCCCATGACAAATAAATGCTAAAAAAATCCCTTATACTTGAGTTGAAGTTCATGAGCTGTACCAGTCTTACATACACCATGGCATCGGTACGAAGACGAAGGATGATGGAAGTGCTATTGTTTTGATAAGTGCAGAAAATATTATCCTAGATCTCTTTTGACATCGAGAAATATAGAATCTCGGCAAGGGCTTCACCCATGAGTGAAGAGAACAGGAGACCTCAAACAAGTTGATCCTCTGCAATCCATTGATCATATTCAGACTTAGCTTCCTGGAAAGATATCTGCGGATAAATCATACCACCACCAAGATGGGGAGGCGGCCACCACGGAAAAAGAAAGTGAGGAGGAGGAGCCGACTAGTGATGCAGAATGGAGCAGTGGACAAGAATTTGATCCATCGACAAAATCAAATAGCCCTTGAGGCTTAAACGCGTATCCAACCTAATGATTCCACAAGAGATAATTTGACAACGTGAGTTTGATTGTCATAATGTGTAGCAGAGTGTTGTAGGGGAGTTTGATCATCAGGAATTGCGTTAATAAAATTTGAAAAAATAGGGAAGGTGATCGGTCACCAGAAAAAAGAGAAAAAGGGCGGCGGCCAAAAATGATGTATGTAACTTCAGGGTGTTTGCTTTTGGGGCCAAGCTGCCACAAGGGAACACTATGAAAAACAACATAAAATTATTTTAAAAAATTTAATAACAAGTAGTTCAAGTAGTATTAAATATATGGTTCACTACGATACAACTTGAACCCAAGTAAAAAACCAAAACGAAGTAAAGGAAAAATAGTGTCACCAAGCTCTCACACGAGTGTTGTAATAGTAAAGTCACTTCAAGTCAACCTAGAAATAGACTAATAAAACAGGCAACAACAAGAAGTGTGACAACAATCAACAAACTAAAATATATCTCATCTGTCTTTATTAATTTTCTTCCATTGCTTCATTAAGATAGTTCTCTAAATAAGCATCCAGAGCTTATGCAAAAATGCAAAATAAAATGTTGCAAGGTGAGTCAAAAGAAAGGAAATTCAGCAACAGATTATGATTTGAGAAACCAGGATAGTGCTAATGATAAAGGTGATTTGTCTAACATATTATGTTCATACAAATATACTACTAATAAAATTTCAGTTTCCTCCACCAAATTTAACCTATTAAGGAATACAAATAGGAACTTAATTACCATCTAAATGTATCTGAAACAAAAAGGAGAAAGAGAGTAGGTGAAACCATTAGCAATGCCAGATTCCGAATTTCTCTGTTAAGAATTTAGGACACTTTAATCGTCGTTAATCTACTCTAAATTTTGGACGCAGAAGCACAGCAGAAGTAGCAAAAGACTATGGGGTACCGGAAAGGCAACAACCGCTCAATCCAGTGATAGTGCCCGATAGGATGGAAAGGGTCGTGAGATAGCTTTATGTTCATGATTGAATCCCAAAATATTATGTATACAAAAAGATTATATCATGGGAATCCTAAGTGTGGTTTCGTCCTCACTCTTAGACTCGGGATATATTTTTTATCCATTAATATAATTCCCTTAAGTTGTTTATTCAAATTATTCCATGAGAGGGACTAGTTAGCTAGGTTTTTAGCCTCCTTAGCTAAATAATCAGCAGCAAGGTTTCCTTTTCTATTAGTGAAGATCAGTTCAGCTCTAGATCTGTTTAAAATGTCATTTATAATGGAGCACAAAAAGTAGAGCTGCCAAGGGGCCTTTAATGGATTAGAGATGAACTGAATTTCTAGATAGCAGTCAGACTCGATCGGAATAGATTTATTAACCAAGTTCCTGGCTTTTCTAAGGCCCAAATGAATTGCAAGCAGTTCAAAGTGCAAGGATGAAATTTCTCCATGATTTTCTATAGCTGCATCAATGAAATCCCCATTTTTGTCCCTAACAATTAAACCTAAACCTGCAGCCAAATCACTTTTCTTCCATAAAGCATCAACATTTAATTGGTAATCTGTGGTTGGTTTAGCCCATTTGACTAGCTCAGGAATTATTCTTCCCTTTCTTTTAAAGAAAATTGCACAGTCCCTTAATCTCCAGAATTTCTCCTCATTTGAATCTGCACATAGTGGTTTGGCTGCCAGGCACTGTTTTACATCAGTCTTAATATTATGGATCACTACATTAGAGTTCCAACCATCACCCTCATACAGTCTTTTATTTCTCATCTTCCACAGATTCCAAAATGAAGTGATAGAAAATACAAGGACCATTTTATTCTGAATTATGTTTGGACCTTGAAAAGTGAGATAAAAAGATATCTTGTCCCAAATTGAATTGAAAGATCTATCCCTTATTCCAATTACGTTATGCACAGATGTCCAAACAGCATTTACATGATGACACTCATTAAAGAAATGTTGTACTGAGTCAGAGTTTTCACAATTGATGTATTTAGAAGCAAGAAAGAAGCCTTTTTTTATTATCATATCATCAAAAGGCAGAATGGAATTCATTAGCCTCCTCATGAAATAGATAACTTCCCTGGTATGATTTTGTTCCAGACTTGATGAGGGAGTCCACTACTGGTCTCCTATGCATGAAAGTGTTGTATGCAGAAGCAGTGGAGAAGTTGTCATTTATTGCAGGATTCCATATAAGCCTGTCATCATGATCAGCTTTAATTGCAGTATCTTGCAAAAGAATGGTGTCATTGGTAGCCAAGTGAGGCTTCAAAATAGGTAAGTATAATTCTTTATCTTCTATGAACTGAGAGATAGTAATATCAGAAAATGTAAGAGCTATATGGGTTGGCCATTTATAAAATAAAGCTCCATTTCCTAACAAGTTGGAGTTCCAAAAACTACTGCTACCCAGCCTATATAATACCTGAGAGTGATTATTGCATTCCTCCGTGATTGACTCTATCCTAGTTCTTTTGTGAGAAGAATGACAAGTATCACTTAGCAACCACATCAGGTTAGACCATAGGGTTTTGTTCATTTGTAGTTTCCACCATAGCTTTGCTGAAAGAGCCTTAATTTTAGTAGACAGGTTCCTTACACCTAACCCATTTTCATTAAGAGGTATACAGCATCTTTTCCATGATCTCCAATAAAGCTTATGGTTACTCTCATCATTGTCTCCCCAAAAGAAATTAAAAGCTAGTGATTCTATTTTTTTAATAACATGCCTTGTTGGTTTGAGCACAGTGAAGATGTGTATGCAAAGAGAAGAAAGACAGTGATTAATTAGAGTAATTCTTCCAGTAAAAGAGAGCCACATATTTTACCAATTAGTGATTACTAGTGTTGGTTTTGACTCACTATAGCTACATCAATGTCTTTAATTATTTTTTTAAAAAATTTAAAACTATAATATATGTCATGTTACATGTAGTAATTTATTAAAAACTCATTTATCCCTACATTAATTTGGACATAAACTACTCATATCATATCACAACACTACATGTAAAGTGTTGGTATGATTAACTGTAATAGCATAAATATTATTATTATTATATTACTATCTTACCTGAAGTCGTAATAGTAGTCTATAACAACATTAATAAAAAAATCCTAAAATATATGTTGGAAAAAAATCCTAAAATATATGTTGGGATAGAACCATTTTGTTGTAGTGCTAGCCATGGGGAGGAGCATGAAGAAGAAAAATGTGAAGAGGAACCTACACTAGATAGAAGAAGAAAACAATGGAGGTTGAAACGCAGAAGGAGGAGGTAAATCTAAACCCTAAATCTACTGATGGAGATAAATTTAGTGGGAGAAAATTGTGGGTTGACGTGATAAGCGGGAACAGGGTACAATCGAAATGTATGAGTATTGCGTTTGTAGCCCCTAAAATTGTTGATGGAGAAGTTAACATTGAGATTGAATTGGATGATGTGAAAACAGAGCTACAGTATTGGGAGAATATGCTGATTATGTATGTCATAAGGAGAGATCTCAAAATGAATGGAGTTAAAAAAAATGCATGACTAAATTATGGTTGTTTGTATCCTTTCTTGAGCTATTGTATAACGATGAAGGATATCTTGCTGAAAAATTCATATTTATTTTTGATAGAGATGAGGTGATGAGGAATGGTCCTTATACTATCTATAATATCAGTTTTCCTGCATTTGTAGACACCAATTTTTTTATGGAGAGAGATATGGTGAGAACTGTGCCAATATGGCGACATTGCCTAAATTACCTCTACATCTATGGGGAGCGAAGAGTCTTGGGAAGATTGTAAGTGTGATAGAAAGCCCCTCTTTACGGATGAATGTACAACAAGTATACTCAGAATATCTATGTCAGATTGTTAGTTGAAGTAGATATATCTCATAAAATTTGCGGATACACTGAAGATTAAAGACATTGATGGCAGCATGATTAATCACAAAATAGCGGTGGATAACAAACACGTGTGCTGTGATAGCTGTCAAACTGGGGGACATAAATGCAAGGGAAAGGCTATGGTGAAGAAATGGCAAATCAAGCAGAAAAACAAAGAACAGGAAGATGTTAGACAGGAGAATACTGCAGTATATGAGAAATTACTGAACAAACTTGATGAAGAAAAGAGTTGAAATGTTGTTAAGTCAAAAAACGAAGGGAAATAGATTATGGGAGCCAAGCATAAAGGAGATGATCGGGTTGAAACTGAAGATTCAGGAAATATGAGCATAATGAGTAATGATATAACAGATCAATTGCTCACAAGAAGAGGTTTTGAAGTAGTAGAACAATCCATTATGATTGGGATTGATCTCAGGGTAGAACATAGCTTTATGCCATGTTAGCAGCATGGAATGTTAGGGGGCTGGAAAAAAAACAACAAAAATTAATAAGATTAGCTCAGGTCCCAATTGTAAGAAGTTACTAGTTGCTGTTATAGTTGAAACAAGAGTAAAAGAAGAAAAATTAGTTGAAGTCAGAAAGAAGTTTGGGGGATATTTGAGTTTTGAGAATAAGTATACTGCACATAAGAATGGAATGATATGGGTATTATGGAACCAGGGGATAATTATTATCAGGGAGAGAAAAATGACCGAACAGAGGATTCTATGTGAAGTACTGGAAATGAATGGTAACCTTTTATACTGGCTCACTTAGTAATAAGGGGAAGATGAGAAGCAAACTGTGGATAGAAATAGAACATACACAAAAACTTATCAAGGGACCATGGGTGGTGATTGGAGACTTAAGTTATGTATTAAGTACAAAAGACATAATATGAGGCAATGAAGTGCAGGTTCAGGAGTTCTGAGAATTAGAAAATATGATGAACATTACTGGACTGTTTGATTGTAATAGTATAGAGGATTACTTGCATGGTTAAACAGACAGGTGGAAGGTGTTATACACTCTAGAATTGATAGAGCAATTGTAAATATGGAGGGATTGATATGGAAGTCATAAGGAGAGGCATGTAATGAAAGCAAACTAAAACTCATTGATTAGGTGAAGGAGGAGGAAGTATATGCAGCTCTGCAAGGAATTAGAGACCTCAAAGCACCAGGAATTGATGGCTTCAGTGCTAAACTATTCAAGAAAAAATGGGACTTGGTCAAAGAAGATGCTATGAAAACTGTGATAGATTTTTTTGAGCAGGGAAGGATGTACAGACTAGTAAATATCACCCTAGAACTTTGATTCCCTAGCATCCTGCAGTAAAATGGGTCAGGGAAATTTGACCTATTTCTTGTGGAACGACTCTTTATAAGATCATTTCCAAAGTGTTAAAAAATAGGCTAACTGGTGCTATTGTTGAGGTAGTACAAGAAAATCAAGATGCTTTTGTACCAGGGAAAATTATACATGATCACATGCATTATGTTAGTATATGAGGTAATCATAGGCTCTGACAGGAAGAATGAGGGTTCCAGATGTCTAATTCAAATGGATATACAAAAAATCATATGATACTGTTGAATGGAAGACTTTGGAGGTGATAATGAATGAGTTGGGGATACCCGGAAGATTTATTAATCGGGTAATGATTTGTGTTGAAACTGTGAGTTATAGATGTAGTATAAATGGAAATCTGACCCAATTTGTGAAATCTAACATTGGGGCTAAGGCAAGGTGACCCTTTAGTGATGGAATATATGTGTAGATGCTTAAAAAGTGCAAGAGGAAAACCTGATTTCAAGTACTATCCTATGTGTGAGGAAATTAAGTTGGTCAACTTAACCTTTGCTAGTGAAACTCCACTATTAGCAAAGGATGAGGTGAAACCAGTGAGGATTCTGATGGAAGATTATAAAAGGTTTGAAAACTCAACAAGGCTTAGGGTGAAAAAATCTAAATGTAAAGTGCATTTTGGGGCACTGGAAGAGGAACGAAAGAAATTGATCAAAGAGGCTACAGTTTTATGGAAGGAAACTTTCATTTCAAGTATTTGGAAGTCCCTATGTTGAGTGGGAAATTAACAGTAGGAGTATTTCAGCCTTTGGGGTAGAGAATGTAAGAAAAATTGAGAAGCTAGAGCTCAAGACTACTAAGCTATGCAGGGAGGCTTCAGTTAGTCAACAATGTACTTTTTGCCATCACTAATTATTGGTTACAATGTTTCCCAGTTCCTAAAATAGTACTAAAGCATTTAAGGTTATTTGTAGATCTTATATATGGAGTGGAGGAGAGGAGAGGAGATAACAAGGAAGACTCAAGTTTCATGGGACAAAATCAGTGAACCGAAATGAACAAGAGGGCTTAATGAAATCTCACTGGTTGAATAAGGAGTAGCTATTCTAAGAACTTGTGGAATCTATGTCGGATAAGCTATGGATTAAATGGGTCTATGCTTACTACATAAAAGGGAGGGATGTGACAACTCAAGTTCATGGATGTTGAAAATTTTAAACAAGTACAAGAAACTGGTGAAAGACATGGAGGCACATAATGAAATCAGGTTCAGGATCAGGGAGGTACATAATGAAATCAGGTTGGAAAGTGCAGCAATGGAGTGAAGAGCTTTGTTCTATGGTAGTCAGGCCAGGCCAAGAACTCAATTTACCCTGTGGATGTGCTGTCATAAACAGATACCAATGAAGGACAAACTGAGAAAAATTGGCATTGATGTGGATAAGGATTGTATGTTCTGTAATGGGAAGAAAGCATTCAACACCTTTTTCAGTGCAGGAAAACAAATGGAATGTGGAAGAGAATAATGTAGGGGCAGTAGATATATAGAGAGCCTGAAGATTAGGAATCTTAACTGCAATGGATCAGTAAGAAATACAAAGGGAAAGGAAATAAAACAGATGTGTAGAAAATGAGGAATGATAGATGTTTTAGAGAAAATGTAAATGAGATAAAGATCACAAACATTATTTCGGAATATATAGTGTATAGAGCATGGATGAAACCTGAGCTTAGAGGTTATTGTGCAAAGCTTATGGTTGAAGCCAAGTAGTCTTGCGGACAACGGGGTTGTAAACACCATTTTGGAGAGATTTATGAAAATGACTAATTTCCAAAAAAAGAAAGAAAAAGAATATCAACATATGAATATTTATTTTTAAGTAATTTGAATGAAAGATTATAAAAACACTAGTGGAGGAAGAGGTCATTAAAAGCAGTTATATCGGACCATTAAAGGTACTTTCAAAGTGCTTTCTCTGGTCTCCCATTTGATCATCCATCATTAAATGCGCTTCTAAGAATCGCCTTTAAATGGCCAATACAACTGCCTTTAATTTTTTCTGAGTTCAGAACCTGGGTAGGTTCACTTGGACCTAAACATCAATTTTGAACTTGGAAGTTTCCTAGCTTCCATATTCGGAACACGGAGTGGAGCCATCCATGCCAAAACTCAATTTCGTTCCGGACTCACGTCCTGTTTTCGGCCTTATTCTGCCAAAAAGGGCTCATAATTTTTTTTTAATTACCACAAGCTTCCGACATTAGAAGCGTTTTCGAGTACTCCCTTTCCGAATTAGGGAAGATGAGTATTGCCGATGGAAAAACTCTATTTTCCTAGGGCCGAAATCACTTCTGCTCTCACAAGTACTATTTAATCCTATGATAATAAATTATTTTATTCATATTCCTGGCACAAAACAGGCTTCAATCCATACCATGAATGTAACAAAATACACAATAGCAGCTTGCACCTTGACATATATCTGTAGATAATGCTAATCAAGCAATAATCTATGTATAGGAATAGAAATCATTAGATATATATTCCTACATTTCTAGTATTTAACATTTGTCTAACTTGTCTTACTTTACCAATATCCAGATTACCTAGGGCTACAGACCGATTGAGAATTAGATGTCTAGTCATAGAATTCCTCGTACTGTTAATATTATCTAGTGAATAGAGCCTCTATTTCTTTCAAAACTCTGTTAATAAAAAGATAGTAGCAAATATTACCTTCAATTTGATTTAGTTAGAAAGGTTAGTAGAAAAAAATTATACTTACCTTGCCAATTTCAAGTAAATCCTCATGGACTTCTTGAATGCACTTAGTCGCATATAACATAAAGTAATAGCCGCACCCCATGTTTGCACTTGTTTCTTATACTGATTTAAAACAACATAAATTATGAAAACTCATATATCAAATAAGTAGAGTGTATTGAAAAACACGTGTTGATAGTCGACCTTGTTTTTTACCACTTCTAAGTTAGTGTTAGTTTGGTAGCAAGTTTCCTTCATAGCCGATTCCGAAATCTTGACAAATGCATCCGACGGTTGGAATTGCAGTGGATTCATCCAATGGACACGCTTCTTTGCGGAAACAATCAAAACCAATCTCCAATGGTCCTTGAATACGGAAATTAAATTTATCTTTGAAATATACGCAAATAATGTTCGTAAAAGAATTGGACGTTGAAATTGTAACCTTTTGATGTATGGCACAATGAAACATTCTTAGTGATATACCTATCCTATAGACTAAAAGATATTGACCTACGAAAAGGGCAAAGTGGAGTCACGTCCAAAACTCAGCCACAAACCAGGATTTTAGCAACCATGATGCAACCCATGATTTAAAACCCTATCAACGAGGAGCCAGGATGGATCCACTATAAATATAGGAAGAGGAGTACTGGCTCAGGTAAGTATAACTAACTAAGAAATAATAATTATGTAGAGGAAATAAATGATTTGATTGTCAGAGCACTTTTCCCAGAATTACTTCCGGGATCTTTCTTGCAGAACTGCGTTTACGTCACGGTGATCGCCGCCTACTTCACTTGACAGGGAATACCACATCACTTCTTATCCTTCCGCCCTAGGTTTTTACGAATGTAGTCGATCCTCTCTTGGTTCGTACAACCAATTTCTTGAATCATCACCATACACATGTATCCAATCCATCCCTTCTTTTGATTATTAGATAAAAACATGTACCTTAGAAATACGAATGTTGTCATTAGTTGTAAACATGTTTAAAGTAGTAAATAGTGTATTTAAATTATATAAATCACTCACAAGGTGTATATCGACATCATTATTTGATTAACTTGGTCACATCTCCATAGGTCTTGAAAATCACCCTATAACGTGATGATTTCATCCAAATACACATTCATTTCATAAGAACGCGTATGTTGAGTTTTGATCATGTGGTTGAAACCAATTTAAAAACACTCGTACGAAGTGCGGTGAGTTTACGTGTGCTCTTGTAACTAGAGGTCTAACCTTGGTTGGTGTTGTTTAGACCAAGTTTGGTTTTGTTTTGACTGGTATTGGTGTTTTTTTCACCGGTTTAGGTCATGCAAGTCGTATTTCCTTTAAGTGTCGATCTTTTAAAGGATCGGTGTATAAAAGTCCACAAGGACATAGAAGAAACATTCCACGAAGCGGGAACAACTCACTTACATTCTCCAATCGAGATTGGCAAAGCAGTGCCCATCACCAACTAATTCTCCACCGAAACCCATGAAAGACCATTCGCAATTTGTACGAAGTGATGATGTTTCATTGACTCGTGCAAAACTCTATCGGCTATGTGGAGTGGTCTTCCATCTGTCTTGATCAATGTATAGCTCACACGAATATGCTTTCTACATCCCCACCAAAATATTCGTTAAATATGAAACTTACTTCTTAGCAATATTGTGAAGAAAATAAAATACGTACCTTTTTATCACTTGCTAGGATGTCCTTGTCGAGGTTGTTGGGTTTATTTCTTGGAGCTAGAACAATGGCCTCTAGATTAACCTCAACATCTCTGGGAGAATGGAATAATCCCCTTGATGGCAGGGTCCAATCGGGCGTCAAATCGTCTAAATTTTCCTGAAGAACAAGCCTGGTGTGTTGGATCAACTTACGAATTAGAATGTATTGTAGCTCAATTCGTTTGTCTTGGAGAAACGCTTATTTTTTCAAGGTGGGATTCTCAATGGTTCAACAAGATTATAGGACCGAACGATGCCAAACACCTCTCGTTGGGTCAAGAACCCACCCACTCCCCTACGATGCCCCGTGTGGTTGGGTTTTTTCGTAGCTTCACAAAGGACGTCGTGATTACCCGTTGGATTGAATTTCATTTCTTGTTGATCATTCTTCAATTTTTCCTAAGTTTAAAAAATGGATTAAAATGTTAGTAATATTAATGTAAAATGTGTCAAAATTTTAAAAAAAATTCCCAAAACCTTTGATTACCACTCGCTCCAGAATTTATTTTCTCTATCCTTGACATGTACATCGTCTTTGTTTTGTCCGCCTTTTAGGAATAGATCACACCTCTAAATTTCTTCCACATCCATCGGTTACACCAAAACCCTTGCTTCATCTTCAGTCATCCCAACAACAATTGAAATTTACACATTTCTTTCTAGAAGTTCTCGCACTAACTCGATTGCCACCAATCCATAACACTCATGGCTCAATCGGTGAGGAAATACATTCTTCACAGCAATGCATTGTTTTTCTTCCCTCGTACCCTAAGTTATGATGTTAGAGTCATGTCATTACTATTGACATGTTAATCTTTATACTCTAAAATTTTGAAAATTATTTTACTAACGTTATCCCTATTCTCCAAGGCCCTTCTCTTGTGAATCTCCCAACTCTCCGGTTGAATGTGAGTGTAAGTTAGCCGCGGGCGATCACCTCTCTTATCGGTAAATTTGTAGTCTCCTAACAAAGTGTATTTATGTTCACGTCAACTCATGGATATCATGAACATGGCCTTCTTTCGAAAATCACCCATGTCCGGGGCTTTGATGTTAAATGGCCTTTATGAGGATTTTCAACGCCATAGAGTCAATCATGGGGAGTAGTTGTAAAGATTAAAAGGAGACCTATGTGGGAATAACACTTCATTAACGCTACCTTGCACTCCATCCATAATGTGTCTTTGTAATCTTTTGGGACATCATGCCAATTATCATAACGGATGTCTACCCTCGTTCTGCCAACCTACACAACCCAACTTGACCATTTAGCATGTTTTGCCGACAAACACTTGCCCGACTCGTTGAAGATCAACGTGGTTAACTCTTCCTAGCCATCAACAATATAATGTTCTACAATGAGTTCATGCTATTCCTACATCCTCAAATTTGTCAACCTCATCCATACCATGGTCCATTGTTGGGGGATTTCCATTGCAAGAAAGTGAAACATCATCAGGAAAGTGAAACATCATCACAAATATACCAAAAAATGACTAAACCCTTCATTACACTAATTAGATTTAAAAATACCAAACATTTCATGTATAACAGAACCAAATGTAAAATTCAACCCTAATCAAAACACATAGACACAACATATCACAAATCATTCACATTAAAAAAAACCTGCAGAAACGGACGATAGTTCCTGCAACCCTTTTTTTTTAAAACCTTCTACAGCAGCTTGCGAACTCGAAACTCATTATAAGGAAATTTTAGTAGGCTCCCTTACGGTGGAACCTCCTTGTAACGTGTGATATTTATGGTGTTTCCAAAAATGAACCACCTTAAATTGAGTTTGTTTTAAGGCAAAACTAGAATATGCACAAGATCTTGCCTTCTCTGATCTTCAAGAACTGCCTTAATTTGGCCTTTACCTCTACTATACGAATGTGGAAAATTATATTCCAAAGAATTAAATGATACACAATGAAATCCGGAGCTGCTCCTTGCGGCCCCATTTTTTCTCCTTGCAGCCCCAATTTGAAGGTACAATGTCTAACTTACCCCCCTTGTTATAGTTTTATTGTTTGATCCCTGAAGTTGTATGAAATTAATTAAATGGTCCCTGAGTTGTCTTCTCCCTTTCTCTCTTTCAGTTTGACAGATCCGCTGTTTCTCTTCTTTTCTCCGCCTAGCTCCTCCCCCGATTCCCCTCTCTCTCCTTCTTCTCCCCCTCTTCTTTCTCCGATCTACACCCCCGTATTTCCTCCATTTTCTCTGCCCCTTTCTGCCCATGATCTCCTGCCCATTTTTCCTACGTACGCCCTGAATTAGGACTCCTTCTATCTCCCTTGTTCCGCCTCGGTTTAGTCTACCACCAGGTAAATTCTGACCCAAAATTTTCCGCGGAACGCTCCCAAGGAGTTTGTTACACAGATTGAGCCATGGAACGCTCCCGCGGTAAACTTCTTGTCGCTAGTATATGCAAAAAATTTTGGATAAAGTTGTTCTCAAAGATGTTGAAAATTGTTTCTTCCTCTAAACTGATTTTAGATTAATCTTTATGTTTTAATTCCTTGAAACAGGTGTTTAGGGGCTGTATTAAGCATTGAAAAGCTTTTGTTGATTGGAACCCCTCCAATGTCGGTCTCGATTATCTGCAGGTTGTTACAATTTTCACGCGTATTTAGTGTGTTATGCTACTAATATTAACTTGCGAAAAGGAATTTTTGAATTTCTGGTAGTTACTTATGCATGTGCTGTTTCGTTCTTGTCGGTTATACTCTGGTAGAACTCTTCTTTGCGGTTCTTCTGCTTTGTTAGCAGTGATTCTGTGAATGTGATGCTGCATCTTATTCTTTCAATTAACATAAACTTCATTGCTGAAATAAAATGTTTATACTCGAGATGAGTGGCTCAAATTTTGCTAGATTATGCAAGAAAAGTGCTTCTCTAATTTACGTAATTATTATAACTTTATTTATGGATTTTATTTTTCTCCCCTTAGCTTGGTACGTATCATATAAATTTGAAGCAAAAATATTGGTGATTAAACTCAATTTTTATATAGTGTGATTGCTAATTGCTGTATTTATGTGAATTAGATATGAAGGTGGTAGGTTTTTGCTTGTCTAGCATCTTGTTTGATGCTACATGGCAATTGTGAAACTAATTATATTATGCTATTTCTAATTGAACTAGGAAAAAGGTGGGTTATCAACTATTGGGGCTATGTTATGTTTTCTCAACAAGCACCTATATTTTACGGTGACATTAGAAGCCATGAAAGGGTACTACCTCTGCCATTTACACAAGAAAAATCAGTGAGTTAAGTATCAGAATGTCTGGACTCATCTTCATTCACCTGATGTGGTTGTTTGATCAAAACTATAGGTTCCAGTGCCCTTTTCTACGTTTATTGGATATTGCAAAGCTGTGCATGATAAAAATGTTGATGAAGATGGTCAATTTCATTCAAAGGATCGTATGCTGGCAGACACTTCTACAGATCAAAGTGATTTGCATGGGCAGATTTATCTTGCGCAGGTTTCAATAGATGTTGTATTTAAACCTAAATGAGAATGTCTGCTTTGAAAGTATATGATGGTCGTATAGAATCCATGTAGCTGATACCATGCAGTGCGATGTAGGCTTCGCTTTTGTTTGTGTAGTGCCAGACTAGTTTTTATAACCTCGGGAAATGGCTTCATGTAGTAAATGCTTGATGATTGTTGACCAAACAAGTGACATAACTAGTCAAGGGATGAAAGCATTGATATGTATTTATTCAAGGATTCTTTTTGACAAATGTTGTAGTTCGATGAGGATCATGAGATCAAGCAACATGTATTAGGCAATATATTATATGCAGATATTATCAATACGTAAGGCCACTAAACATTATTACTTCTGAATCATTATCCAGGTGTCAATTGAAAATCCTGAGTGTGCTGAGAAGGTACAATTGGAATGTTTGAAAGAAGACATTGTAGCAGTAAGCTCCTTTCTGCCTTTTCCATTCATTTTCTCTTTATCAATGCAAAAATTTGTTACTGATCATGCTTTTTCCTCAATTGGTGTTTGTCTTATCAGGTTTCTACAAAAGAATCAAGGAGCCTTCTTTCTTTCAGCTTACGACAACGCTAAAGTTTCTGAACGAAGTGAAAGGGGGAAGGAAAACTGAAAGATCAGCCAAGCTGTTGTAGCAGTAAATTATTGTGATATTTAAGTTTCATTAGATTGCTCCATTGGCAAATAATAATGTTCAAGTTAGTATTAGAAACAAGATTCTAAGTTAGTGCAAAAATTTATTCATTCTTGCCGTGTATATCTACATCTTTATGTGTCCTGTAATCTCTGATTCTAAGTTGTGACTCTTCTCATTAAACTGTCACTCTTTTCATTACGAGCCTTTCCAATATGTTGGCATTGAATAGACACATCATTTATTCCCGAATTGTGTTTCTTTGTTGAAAACCTTATAATGATGAATTTATAATCTTTCGTTGTAGTTTTGCCCTACTCACGGCTTCTTCCAAATCAGCAAACTTTGTCCCAAGAAAAATATTTTTGTAGTCTCTATCACTTTATTCCATTATCTCATGGTCATCAATCTACATATTAAGAAAATGTAATGAACTAATAGATGGTCAGAAATCTAAATATTAAGAAAACATAATGAATTAATAAATGACCTATAAATTTCATGATAAAATACCATAAAAATGTTCATAAACAAAATTAGAAGAAAAATTTATGGACAAAAAAATAATGCATCCAACAACAAAAACGTACAAACAAATGTGCATCCGCCAAGAAACCTGGACACAAAAATAGTGTGTCCGCCAAGGGGACCAGACACAAAAATAGTGCGTCCGCCAAAGGGACCGGACACAAAAATAGTGCGTCCACCAAGAGGACGGGACACGAGATCGGTTCGTCCGCCAAGAGGTCTGGACACACTATTTTTGTGTCCGGCCTTCAGAGTGGGCACACTATTTTTGTGTCTGACCACCTTTTTACCCCGATTTTTTTAAAAAAAAATTCAAACTTTTCTAGAAAAAAATACAAATCTGGACTTTTAATTTGGAAAGTGGGTAGACGTTGAAAGAATGAAGATAAAAATTGTTGGGGATTTATTTGAAGTTATGAAAAGTTTGATTTGGGGCTTCCATTTTTTGTCAAAAAACTAACATGGGCATTTTGGTCCTTTTACATAAATTTTGGGACTGTATGGAGTAAAAATATAACTGCAAATAGCAATAATAGAACTTTATTCAGAACAGAATCACTCTACAACAAAAACTTTAAAAAAACCCAAATCGATAATAACACCTACATATGTTTCAAAGAAAGCCACCACATGCGGCCGAAGAATTGAAAACGAAAAGATGAATACAGCAACAGTTTTATAATCCGCCAGTGTAAGGAACTCCTGTAGAAGGTAGCCAAGAATCTCCTGATATGAGATTGGAAACCGTGAAGTTAACAACGTCAGCTCCATTAGTAATGATATGATAACCCGGCCATGTAACCCTACTCGAAGTATTCGATCCAGGCCCTGTATTGCTGTACTCAGCGTAGTACAGCGTACTGAGCGACTGGTTTCCCGACCAGGGCGACCAACCCGAAGGATCAATCAGTTTATCCATAACCGATTTCAAGTATACTGTGGTTGCATACGTCTTCCACGGCCGGCCCAAGTAAGTCCTCGTCGTGCCACTGCTCAAAGCCAAGTCGGCCGCGGCCTTAACGTTACAGACATGGAATGATGTACCTGTGTTTTGGTTTATATCGGTTTTCCCCTGAGCAGTGACGGCGTTGAACTGGCCCGACATGGGAAGCCGGGAGTACATGTTGCAGAGTTGGAATACCACAGCTGCGTTTCCGAAGATGTAATCTACGGTTCCATAAATGTCGCATTCTCTGTAAAATTGCCTCTTTGAATGGGGGTAGAGAGTGTCCTGGTAGCCCTCGAAACTGCATTTATAGAATGCAGAAAGATCAGCGCCGTTGCGAAGAGCCACTGCCTGGTGCTTAATTGCTCCTGCTGTGTTACGAACTGTGATGTTAACCCCAACGAACCCCTCTGAAACCACAGCTGCGCATGTGAACAATGAACAAACATTGCTACATGAGTTTTGTTCAGAATTGGGATTAATTATCAATTCAGACATTAGAATAGTTATTATGTTTGGTGTCAAACATTTAAAATATAGCTTTATTCATCGAATGTTAGAGACTGAGGCTTGTGAAATTTTAAATCAGAGATTAGGAACGAAGAATTTTGGCGTAGTGAATCAGTAGGACCTGCTGATGACTCGGCATATATAAAAGATTTTGAAGTTGAAGAAACTAAAATTTATATATATATATATGTATATATATTTGGAACATTTGAATATTTGTTATGTTTCAACTTATAGTGCTCATATATATAATTGTCTCGCTGGTCATCCATCCGCGAAACATAATACTCCATCTATCTTATTTCAATCTACACACTTTGACTTTCACAAGTTTACTCAAGAAATTTTTAATCCGTAGTATCCTTTTATTAATGATAATCTAAACTTGTAAAAAGTTAATATTTTGAAAATGTATGTTATAACAAATTTAACAAGGTATCACTCAGTAGAATTTATACTTAGACACTGATTCAATTTTATGGTCAAAGTGAAGAAGTTTTGACCAATGAATAGTTAAATTACCAGAAAAAATTTTATGTGGAAGAATTGTATGTGGGGAGGTAAGGGGGTCAGTTCAATCCTGACTGGACAGTGAGTGAATCAAAAAATAGTAAGAAGCATAAAAGTAAATTATGACCCCACTCACTTGTCACGTGTCAGTATTTAACAACCCCTTCACCTTCCCGCAATATTTTTCCCACATAAAAAATTTCTATCAAATTACAGTTTAAAATGGGAAGGAGGGAGTACCATTACCTAATAAACTAGTATGACAAGATCTGCGGTACAATAATCTTTTAAAATTTTATGGAGAACGAATTACTTCCATTTAATTTAAACTATAATTTTTAATTAGAATATAAGTATTTATATAATATTTCTTGTATTTTTATATTAAATACATTTTATTTCATGTTTAATTGATAATGTAACCAGCCCTTTCGAAGAGAATTTCCACATTGCAGCTGCTAGAACACAAACCCTATACTATTAGAATACATACTCAAATATTTCACCACATGGTTAATCACATTTCATGATCCTTCGTGAGGTTAAATAAATCAGATACTTAATCAATATAAATTAAGTCTATAAATGAAACCGGTTACATAAACAATAGTATGTCTTGTTATGTGTGTCACCTAACTTTGTAACCCTGACATATGTATATTCTCTTGAAAACCCTTATTTTATGGGATAAGGTGTACCTGCAGATACTGTTTCATACGTATGTACTCTCTCCCTCTCAACGGTTTTGTCTTAATTACATTTTCTTGATCATTAAGGATCATGTTTGACTATAAATATTGTGTAACAATTCTACATAAAAATTTGATATTTAAAATATAGATGTTAAGATAAATCTAGTGATATCTCATATGATATTTTTATCATAAATATATTAGTTTAAATTTAGGGTCAAAGTTTATCAAATTTGACTTGAAAAAAAGTAAATAGGCCAAAACTAGTGAAAAATTAAGTTCGATTTTGTTCTTAATTTTATGTAAATACATGATAAATATTATTTTTTGACCTCTAAAATCTTCCACTATACAAAAGTAAGTAATTGTTTTTTATTAGAACGATTAGACGTGGTTATTTTATAATTAATTTAACTAATATGGTGATTTGATGTTATTTTTATTTATTTCAACGAGATTCGTATAATTTAAAAAACTTTTAAAATGTATGATTATGTATAAAGAATTATAATTTGACCTTAAAAGTTACTTCCTCCGTTTCACTAAGAGTGGCACACTACATTTAGTCTTTGAATTTAGATGAAGAAAATGAGTGAATGAAATTGAATGGAGAAAGTAAAAGGAGAATGAGTGCGTGAGATTGAAAAAATCTTATCAAAAGTGGAAAGTGTGTCATTTAAAAAAAACATCCTAGTAAGGCAAGTGTGACACAAATAGAGAAACGGAGGAAGTATTGTAATGAGGTTTTTTACGATTGGTCTAACCATTATACGGTCTAATATGACATTCTCAAAACTAATTATTGGTTGGAAGAAGAAAAGCGAATAATTAATGAATTAAAAATCGTTACCGAATGTAGCGGAATTGAAGGTTGTCCATCCATCAGCAACGCTACGGTTACCAGTTATGATGGTCCTGTTTATTCCATCCCCTACAATCATAATATACTTCTTGTTACTGGGAATGGAGATATACTCTTCATAAACCCCTGCAACTACACGAATCTGGTAGTATCCTTGCCCAGCTTTCGTATTATTTGGCGCAGCTGTAATGGACTCGTTAATGGTCCTGTAGTTGCCGCTTCCATCAGGGTTCACCACAACTATCTTGTTAATCTTAACACCAGTGATTTGCATCAGCTTTCTTGACGAGAAAGCAACTGACGATTCTCCGAGAAACCTGGATTTCCTCGATGGAGGGCTCCAACCCCTCTTGAAGAATGCAAGAGACATGCTACAGAGCTTGGTCCCATTGGCAAGCGACGGTGAGAGCTCGGAAGAAGATGATGAAGCTATGAGCCCTTCCAAACAAGTCTCCTTGTTGGTTATCGTTGCGCTGAGCTGCGTTGTTAGATCCTCGTAGTCTTGAATCTGAAGGGTGTCTGTGTTTTGGACAGTTTGAGCAACGTATGATAGCATTTCTACGTTTGAACTGAGGAGAGAGTCACAATCTTGAAGGGAAAAGGTCGTGGTTTGAGAGGAGTATTGCTTCGAGTTTAAGCGACGGAGTATTGAGTTACGCAATGCTATTGATGTTGACAAGGATTTCTGGATCGACTGCCTTCCGTAATCATGGATGTTTGCGGGTTTGTTTGGAGATTGTTGATGAGATGATCGGCAGAAAGATGGATATGGGGTTTCGTCGCAAAAGGCATCTGCTGGAGCTGCATGAATTGCAGATGAGAATGTATGAAGAAAAAGGCATAGAAAGAAGAAAGTAGCACTAGACATTGTTTTGGAGAATGGATATTCAGAGTTTTGAGATTCTGAAGAGTGGTCGAAATGAGTGATTTTGGAGTATGAGACTGGACCATTGGGGGTGTATATATAATGGTACGATGAACTGCATCCATCATTGTAACAGTTACTCGTAATTTTATTTCAAGTTGCAGAGAAACTAGAGTTTAAAATAAGTGATGGTGGGTGACAAAAAAATGGATAGAGGTGATCAAATATAATAATGAGATGAGAGAGTGGAATGTGAATAAGCGGAGGAGAATGGTGTAGAAATCAAATTTTTACTACTCATAAAAACTATTTTTGCATCTTGACCTGAAACAGATTTATAAAAATAAAAATGTAATTAAAAATGAGACGGTTACAATTTAAACCCGACCACATTGAATACCCTTCCGTCCCAGCTAAATTTGCACGGCAATCATTATCAGTCTGTTCAAAAAACATGCTTGATCACTAATATGTTTACCTATGCAAAATAATGACAAATAAAATGTTGATATTTAGAAACTATTTGTTACTTGAACAATATCATATACGATAATATTTTTGTTCATAAATATATTAAATATGCAATTAAAATTTGAAAGAGAATAGTGTCAAAAAAGTAGAAGTGCAAATAAAGTTGGACGGAGGAAATATTAAGTTTTGGTCCCTGTTTCCATCAATATACTACTCCCATTGTTTTCTCAAGTGTGCCTATTTATCATTTTTATATTATTTTTTTCAATAGAATGTAATATTCACAAATAATTGTGTGTATGTGTATTCATATATACAGTGAGTACAAAGAATATATACAAAGTAGAAACAAATATGGAACATTATATATACAAAACCAATCAGAAAGGTTATTCATTTCTTATTCTGATTGGCAATGGATGACTGATCTAACTTTCGAACGTTGATGTTGGAGTAGCTGCTGCCCGCAGAAAAGGCATCGGCCAAGAAGATCAGTGGCGCGTGGTAGAATACGGCGGCAATGCGTGATCGGCGGTTCGGCAGTGCATGGACATGCGCCTTGTTTCCAATCGGCAATCAACGGCGGCTAGGAAGCGATAGTAATCAGGAAAACAACGGCGGGTGGCCAGCAGCCGGGATCAAAACTCTGGAGAAAATATTTGTTAATTTTCGAGTAAAGTCAAGAATATTTAGAGAGATCTAACTGATATCATGATAAAATGTACAACCCACAAATAATTGTAGTTGTATGTATTCATATATATAGTGAGTACAGATGGTATACAAAGTAGAAACAATATATTGAACAAGATATATAAAAAACCAATCAGAAAGAGTACTTTTTTCTTATCTTGATTCTAGATCAATTATATTGATATTACCTTTTATGGCAAATGTGAATTGTGTTCAACCACTCATTACTTTTTACTCTCTTCACTCAATTTTTCTTCATGCATTTCATTTTACAAATATAACATCATCCAGTCTCTATATGGTGTCAAACATAACAAAATGGTGAGAGTATATATAATTAATTTCTGGTCTCTCCCTCCAATATTTATACAGTGTTTGGCAAAACAATTTGAGAAAACATGAATGTCTGTGGAAAAAGTAGTACTCTCTCTTCCAAACTAAGATGCACACTTACTATTTAATAGCCAACACCATCAAACTTTTACAATATATTCGTATAAATATATAAAAAATAGTATCATCGTATGCGACGTTGTAGGATTCTTCGTAGCAAGTAGTTTTTTAATATCAACTTTTATTTTGCTGTTATTGCACATAATTAAATATATTAAAGGTCAAATATATTTTTTAAAGATTGTGAAAAAAATTCTATGAATTTTAGTTCGGGATGGAGGGAGTATGTAAAAATGAGTGTCTAAGAACAGGTAAAAAATTGTCATAAAGAAGAAAAAATTAAAGTTCAAATGAGGTCTCAACTAGAAAGTTATGAGTATATTGGGACGATATAGGACAAATTTGTATGAATTCAACTAGAGCCTAGATATTGGTTTTATTCAAAGTTTGAGAGTTGACTGCTGAATTAGTCATGGCTTTGCTTCATTTTGATTCCACGTAAACTTCGACGAAGAGGATTTTATTTACTCTTCATGGATGTCACTAAGAAAGTCTGGTAAAATTCATCAAAATTACATAAAAGTGGTGTACCAAAAATGAACAAAAGAAAATCAATGTAAAATACAAAAATATTACATATTATAAATGAGTGAAAGAGAATATTAATAGAATATTAGATAAATTAGAATCAGGTTAAAAGGAATACCCTTTCTATGGTTTTGTATATATCTTTTTTCATATCTGATTCTACCTTGTATACCTTTTGTACTCAGTATATATATATATATACACACACAATCACAATGTTTTGTGGATTTTACATTCGATCATGGTATCAGTCAGGTCTCTCTAAAATTCCTGGCTTTTATCTCTCTTCTCCCGAAATTATTCTCAAAAAATTAATTGTCCAATTTTCCGACCACCGCCGCAGTCTTCCTCCCGCTGCCGCTAATTCATTTTACCGACGACTTCAGCTCTTAATTATTGGTATCCTGATGCGGATTGAAAATCACCGCTGAAGAAGATTTCGAAAATCTTCATGCAATATTCCTTTTGCATGATTATGGAAGATTGCAGTATTCTTTCCTTTTGCATGGT
>JAULKJ010000008.1:12262184-12273876 GCA_032355405.1 Rubia balearica
TAGGGTCAATATTTCTCGGATCATATCGGATTTCGGATTGATCCGATTATGTCAGTACGGATCGAATTCTCGATTTAGGTCAGAGATTGAAAGCTCTAGTCCAAACGGTTTCTTTAGTTTTGGCCTAAACTTGTTAACAAAACATGTGGACACAACTTATATGATACTTAGGTATGCGGGTTTGTGATCCACTCGTCATTGTCATATATTATTGGTAACGGGTTTCTTTAGTTTTGCCTAAACTTGTTAAAAAAACACAAGGACGCAACTTATATGATACTTAGGTATGGTATCCCTAAAAACATACTTCCTCCATACCACCAATAACGAACTATTTACTTTCTCAAACCCAAATTTGATACATCTTGACCATAAATATAAATTAATATACAGTATATAATGAATTTATCATGTGAGATATTCACTAGTACTAGTGAATGACCTATTAAAAGTGGTGTTCAAAGGCGGTTGCGCTAAATTTCTAGAAACCGCCTTCTAGGATAGGTTCCGAGCTCAGAACTTCTTGTTTATGGGCACTGGCAAAATTCAGAGGGGGTTCTAGTTCTTTGGAAGGCGGCTTTGAACGAACCATATTCTATTTATATGAATCAAAGGCGGTTCACTGAATAATCACTTTTGATTGTGTACAACTAAAGGCGGTTGCGCAAAAGTGACTTCTAATGTGATAGGTTCCAGACTCAGAACGGGGATACGAATATTGTTCCTCATGAAGAAGCTTTATGGTTGAGAGCTGTTGAAAGGACTAGTATTTTTAAACTCGTAACGTCTTCTGATTGTTGTCTCGAGCTCGTTAGCTTTTCTGGAGAATGGGTCATCATTCCTTACTTCCTCTGTTATGCATACCAACCTTTTGTTTTTCTAGAATCTGTACTCACACTAGGAAAAAAATTAAAACGAACACAAAATATTTTTTCATTATTAAATTCTTCTAGTATAGTGAATTTAATTAAGATAAGGACATAATAATTTAGGTAGACTGTTACGGTTACAATAAAAAAACAAAGTTCCTAGTATCATCTACGGAATGCCTACAACTTGTCACACTGATGATCATCATTTGAGGCGTGACATCTTTGACTCATTGAGGGATCGGAGCAAATTCGTGTTCATATAGGTATGAATTTTAGTTCCTACTCCGGAACCATGTCATGACCTTTATTGGGTTTTATCAAAAAAAGAATCAAACCGTCAAGATTGGCAGACTGTTCCCTGAAATAACGTAAGAGGTTGGAAGTTAGGTTCCGGAATCGTAACCGGTATTTCATGCTTTCCTAATGGAGGTCAGATTCTATTCCGAGCTCGGAACTTTTTTTTGGAAAAAAGGTAAAGGAGAAGATAATTAGTTTGGTTCCGAAAATGAACAAGAGGTCGGAACTTAAGTTCTGATCTCTTAAAACATACTTTTGTTGTTTCATAATGTTCCTCAAGTAGTCTTCCAAGTTTGAAACTAATAGTTGCAAAAAAATAGATTAAAGACATAGGGAGTCGAAGTTGGCCAGTTCGGTTCCTGAAAATGAAAATGAGGTTGGAACTTATGTTCCAGTCTCGTAACATTTATTTTTGTGGTTTCATTATGTGCCTCATAACATCTTCCGAGATCGTAACTCATACTTGGGAAAAATAATTAAATACAAATAGACTTGAAGATGATCAGTCTGGTTCCAGAAAATGCAAAAGAGATCATAACTCATGTTCCGAACTCATAACAGTTGACATTCTTTTCTATAGCATAACTTATTGACACTGGGTTCCGAGTTCTGAACATATTCTGGGAAGACATTTGTAAAGGAAAGATTGAGTTCCACTATCGGAACCTACTCGTGAAGTATGGTAATTTCATTAGATATTGTCTTCAGTTCTACTAACAAATTTATGACCTAAAACAAATAGATTATGGGAGACTTGAATACATTTTTTAGAACAATAAGAAGAAGTGAGCTCATGGTAATTCAAACAATTAACACAAAATATCCTAAATACTTGTCAAACACTAAACTATTACAACCAAACAAAAATGTTTCACAATCCATCAAAAATCAACTTAACATTTATTTATTTTCGTTGTTGGTCTTCCTAAGGTTAGCATCTCCGTCGTCAGCGGGTTCAGTCTCCATCCTATTGTCCTTTGAATAGTCGGGCTTGAAGTTGGGCATACTTTCATCGTCGCTGAGCACAATATGGAGTCTGGTCAATTCGATAAAATTTTCTTGCGTAGCTTCGGCTACGACTAGCTCTTCATTAGCAACACAGACTTCAGCTTGAAGACATGACATGTACCTTTTGAAGGTACTCATCCACGAACCCGGCTAGATGCAAAATAAAACAAACTATTGTCAAAAACATATTTAGGGAACTTTAAAAAAAGGATTATATTTAAAATTGAAAAATTGTCAATACTCACGAGATAAAAATGGCTCTGCCTTCTCCATCGAGGCTTCCCTCCCCATCTTTGCTGCCTTAACGGTGCTCTGAGAATTATGCGATACACATATACACCCTCATCGTTCATGCACAATTACTTGTGGTCGAACCAAGCTCATCATAGTACTTTAACCCAAATGGTTTGTCGACGGGCAAAACCTTCCACATCTTGATCAACGCCGTGATCAAGCCTCCATATGGAATATCTTTCTTCTTACCATCCGCGGCCTTTAACATATACATTAAAATCGTATAGCCCGGATTATACTTCACACCCTCAATCATGTAGTATAATAACATGAGGTTTCCTACGTGCAAATTCCCACAAACATAATGGAGAATAAGAGTACCCGCGACAAAGTATCTTGAAGATCTTGAATGTACCGACTAACTGAATTTATCGCAAAGGCAATATCTGGCAAGCGATAAGGAGAAACTAAAGAGCACCCACCAAGGATCGATAAAGAGTGGGATTGGTAAATTTCCCACTAGTATCAGTATGAAGCTGAGACTGTGAAAGAAACTGCGTAGAGACAGTAACAACATTGGTAATCCCAACTCGACTAAAAATATCATGAGTGTACTTGGATTGACCCAAGAACAAACCTGATGGAGTAGACTCCTCCTCCAAGCCTAGGAAATAATGCAAAAAGCCTAAGTCCTTAATGGAAAACTCCTTATCTGTCCGAGTAATGAACTGAGGAATGGTTGAGGAGTTGTTTCTAGTAAGGATATTGTTGTTCACATAAACTAAGAGATATAACATAGTATTACCACGAGAAAAGACAAACAGAGACGAGTTTTCCAAACTACAAAGAAAACCAAGCTGCCGTAGTTAAGTGTTGAACCTCTGAAACTAAGCGTGGGGAGCTTGCTTCAAGCTATAAATAACTTTCCGTAGGAAACAAACATAATCGGGATGTGCCTCGTCCTTGTAATCAACCGGCTGAGCCATATATACTAGAGTATCAAGCACACCATTGAGAAAGGAATTCTTGACATCTAGCTGATGATGAGGCCATCTGCACATGGTGGCAATGGAAACAACAGTGCGAACTATAAATTCCTTCACCACGGGGTTGAAAGTGTGATCAAAACTGAACCCCGCAATATGAGAGAAGCTCTGTGCCACCAGTCGAGCCTTGTAGTGATCAATACTACCTTCAGGCCGATACTTAATGTGGAAAATCCATTTGGAGCTGACAACATTCATGTTCAGAGGGGCGAGGCACCAAATCCCAAGTATGCTGGTGGCAAAGGGCAGCCATTTCCTCATACATGGTAGATATCCAGTGAGGATTTCAAAGAGCCGAACGATAGTCCCGAGGCTTGGTCTGAGC
Source organism: Rubia balearica (assembly GCA_032355405.1). Taxonomy (NCBI): domain Eukaryota; kingdom Viridiplantae; phylum Streptophyta; class Magnoliopsida; order Gentianales; family Rubiaceae; genus Rubia; species Rubia balearica. The sequence goes on from JAULKJ010000008.1 coordinate 12,265,967, forward strand.
GACTAGGGCAGAAAAAAATACACCTCATAATCAAAGAAAGACCGAGGACACTGAGAACCATCCATCGTCCTGGTTGTCTTCCGGGGAGTGCGAGCGGGAACTGGCTCGGGAGAGGCATAGGTGATAGGAGAATATCGAGTAGGAGGGGTATGAGACTGTGGTGATGATGTAGAAGCCGAATTCATGGGTATCGAGGCTAAAGAAGTAGTCGTAGGGGATGGAGAAGTAGGGCAGGTAATACTGGAGTAGCAGAATCAGAACAAACCATGCAAGGTGACTCGGTGGAAGGAGATCCAGTACGAGAGTTACGTGGAAAGAACCAAGTAGCCGAGGGCTCCGAAAATGAAGAAAAATTCAAATGATACGTGGATCGGGTATCCTGCAAAGAGGATATATAAAGAAAGAAAATATCATCAACTAAACATGACGTAAGACATAAATACACCCAGTAGCTGTATCAAGACACTTGAACCCTTTGTGATGGGAGATGTAGCCAATAAAAATACATGGAATGGCATGGGGTGCAAACTTATAAGACACAATATCACACAAACAATGGTACGCACGACAGCAATACAGGTGAAAAGGATAATAATCTGGTGAAGATTAAAAAAAACCTTAAATGGAGACTTGCCACCAAGAATGGCACTAAAAAGATGGTTAATTATATAAATAACAGAAGAGAAAGCATCCACCCAATTATCTTTCGGCACGGAAGAATGACATAGCATAGCAAGGCCAATCTCTAGGATGTGACGATGCTTCCGCTCAGCTAGGCCATTCTGAGCAGGTGTGTAAGGATGTGACATCTGATGATGAATGCCACAAGACACGAGGTGAGCCTGCAAGAGATTATTAATAAAATTTGTGCCGCCATCCATCTGCAAGATTTTAATCTTGGTAGAAAATTGAGTTTCAACAAATTTCTGGAACTAGAGAAAGATATCAAAGAAATCAAATTTCTGACGTAACAAGAAAAACCACATGAATCGGGAAAATTCATCAACGAAATCAGCATAATAAGAATAACCTTCTATCGATAAAACTATATTCGGTCCCCACAAATCACTGTGCACCTTATTTAACAAGCCAATGGCTCATTTGTCACTGATAGAAAAGGGCATAAGCTTGCTTGTGGCCATCAGACAAGAAGAACAACTGACAGGTGCAGGCATCATAGAAATGATAAAGATATGTCCATGTTTACTCAAGAACTGAAGAGTGGCATATAAAACATGACCAAGATGAGAATGCCAATTCTCAAAAGAATATCAGAGTTTTCCAGAGCGTAGTTCACCTAAAAGGTGGAATCACATGTCTCAAGAAAATAGTGACCAGAACTATGATGGCCTTTGCCCAGTATCATTCCAGTGTGCTTATGCTTACTGAAAATTGCATCGACATCAAATATAATTGTAACAAAAAAATCATGAGTAAGTTTACTAATGGACATTAAACTTCTGGTGATTTGCGGAACCACGGGAATAGTGAAGAAATAGTCCAAAAATATTACATTGACCAATATGAGAAATATGTAGCGTTTAACGGTTTCCAACATAAATAGAATTGGAGCCATAATAAGGATGTACCTTCTCGAGATTCCGAGAATTAGAAGTCATGTGTAAAGTTGCTCCGAAATCTAAGATTCACTGATGAGAGGAACGAGTGCTAGAAGCTCTTGAACTAGAAGAAGGCATAATTTCAATGAGAATAGCCTAAAAACAATGAACCGCTGATGCCAAAAGCCTGCACACAATGCACAATTCACTTCTAAAACAAAAACAAAATATATAATAATAATGGGACACGCAATGCGTCACCAGGAGTGCGAAATGAAGATGAACGCCAAAAGCATGGAGACACGCACGACAATACCAACTGGGCACATGAAAACACATGCGGTAATACCATTCGGGCACGTGAAGGCAAGTGTATTCTTCAAACGATGAACGCGTGAATGGTACGCGCATAGCAGATCGCCCGATGTCTGAAATGGGTGCCGCTGGTTGACGAAAAAGCTGGCGACAAAGGGTGCCTAAGTGAGAACGCCAGAGAGAAGTGGGGAAAGAGACTAACGTGAGAGGGATACCAGAAAATATGGAGGTCTGGATGTCGGGAAGGAAAGATTGGACACCGGGAAACAGAGATTGGATACTGGGAAAATCTAATTCCGAGATGATAAGCCACGCCGAATGAGGATATTTCGAATGCAAGAGTCTTTCCAAGGGTTTTGATAAACTGTTAGATTAAGAGAATTGCTGGGAAAGTGGGCGGAATATGACCGGGAAGTGGTCGGCGATGAGGAGTTTGCTGGAGAAAAGAGAAAGGAAAAAATTGAGAAGATATATGCAGGATGCGATCATAGATCAGTACTCCAATACCATGTATAAGTGAATTCCCCTTGATTAGGGTTTAGATTCTTGAGAGAATAAATAGAGTACATAAAGGGTGTAAATGTAAATATCTAAACCTTAATCTAGTCTCTAGAATATTCTATTCTAACAAAGTTTGTTGTGGAATTGGTCAAATTTTTGCCAATGGTGAAGTATGGAGACATCGAGCTGCAATGTGAATCAAATGAATTGTAAACATATTGTTTGCAAGTTTTTTTTATGTGAACAAGTGTGTTTGTGTTAAAAACGGCGAGAAATCCAGGCATACTATATTACAGATGCAGTGTTTATGATGGCAGCGGTGGGTTGTGGACAGTGCGATTGAGTCCAGAAGAGATAATATCATAAGTTTGTTGCATCCCCAAACCGATCTTCCTAGAAGGGTATAAAATAGTTCAAATGAGGTTGAATTATCCATATCATTGGTCTTAGTTATGGTAACGATGCACCCCTAAACGGTTGCAATTGTAAGGTGATTGTTATAACTTTAACAGTAGTGAATTTGGTGTTGTTGAGTGCAAACATGTTTGGATTATTGTTGTGCTTTATGTGAAAATTGAATGTAATCGGTAAGGATCGATGTTGTTGCAAGTTGTGAGATGTAGAAAGTAGTGTTTGTTGGAGTTTGGTAGATGTAGAACTTTTGAATTGTGGTCTTGATATATATGGCCCTATGTATTGTTATTTAATTTGGTTTTAGTCTTGATTTAGTTCAATGTATGAAGACGAGTGAGGTGTAAGAATACAACAAAATTGTAGTACTTGTTCTTCTAGTTGTTAATATTGTATAGTTCATCCATTTAGAAAGAAAATACAATGAAGCCCCTCCTTGTAGTTAGTATTCTTCATAAGAATGTAGAGAATATAGTACTGATCCAACCTCGACTTTTTATGTTAGTGCTGATATAACACTGAATAATGTTCAATATGTGTTGATGTAACTCTAGATAATGGACAATACGTACCGATATGACCCTATATTTAGTAGGTAAGTGCAAAAGTAACAATAGGTTTGAAAAAGTTAGTGCACTTATAACCATATGAGTATTTTACCATGAAGCATTAGTGGATCAGAGATATGTTGAAAACACAACATTTATATTGTTAGGTATTTAAAGCAATTATGGAGAAAAAAAATAGACCATATTAATATAGATTCATATGTTTTACAATAGATGTGGACAACACTATACACTTAGCGTTTGACACAGTTCCTACACCGGACTGTAAAAACTAGAAAAGATCCTAACATAATACTAGAATTACAAAAACTAGAAGGTGCCCTATTTGTGCAGAAGGAGAATAGGGTAACTGTTCTAACTGATACAAAGTCCACAAAAGTAACCCCGACTTTCCAAAAAGTATTTCCTAATTTAATTAAGATAAATAATTCACAAAATGTGCTTATATATAATCAAACATTACCCTTCAAAGGTGGTTTTGATTGACTTTTATTTAACTAATTTTCCCTTTCTTTGGGGATGGATTAGCAGGTGGAGAGCTGGAAGGGTTTACATCAATTGCGGACATGTCAGCCAAACTTGGAGCTAGAGTTGGCCCCAACAATCCTATAGCCCTCTCACTAACAACAGAAGTCCTGCCCCACTCCAGGTTAAGAATAACCTCATGTCCAGTTCCTGATATGTGCATATCTTTTATAGTGCATTGGATATGAGAAATGTACCAACAAGAAAAATATCACGTCGAATTCATTTTACAACATAATACAGTGAAATATGAAAATACATGTAAGGCAACTTTATCTAATTTTACCTTAAAATCAGACGGGTTCAGTGCGGGAAGTTCTTCTAGAACCTTTTTGTCGGTGATGTTGAAAACAAGGGGTTCTAAATGAAAAGGTAGTGCTAGCAAAGAAAATATACATGTAACTTAAAATTATTGTAAACCAAATAAGTTACCTCATTTGTAAAGTTACGGGGTATTTTGCAATTGATTGATCAATTTTGTTAAGTGAGGCAACGACAAGCTAAGTATGTGTAGGGGAATCAATCTCCCCACTTTCTTCATTAATTTCCATCTCAACTTCTTATTGGACTCAGACATCATCTTCCTTTCCCTCATCATTCCCTTAAATCCCATAATCCTTCTCCGAAACAGAGACCTCAAATTCTCTCTCCACCATAATGGAGATGTCATCTTCCTTCTCCACAACTAGGACCTCATCTTCCTTCTCCATGGAGTCTGGTTCCTGCACGGGATCATGATCCAAAGAAACACTCAATGATGTACCTGCATCTAGGCTGCTCAATTCTTTCTCAATGATATCGAGCGATGCAACCATGAGCCTCTCAAATTATTCATCGACATGGGGAACATGAATCTGTAATGAAGGGCTCGAGATGGGGAAACTACCTAGTGTAGCTTTATTGGTAGGGCTCGAGATGGGGAAACTCCCTGGTGGAGCCTCTTTGGTCAAAGGTTGTGGTTTAAACTGGGAATTGTATTCTTCTTTGAACTGTGCTTTGTACTCAAGTTTTAAACTTCTAAGGACAATAACTGGAAATATTAATGAAATATCCTAGTGGAAGGAAATAAGAATACCAGGTCAGACGTGGTCTCAGGAATCGAGGTTTTCTTTGTCTTAAGCTTGGTCATTTGCTTCTTCCAAGTGGTTTTTTTGGCACGGAAGTCTGTCTCTTATTTAACATGATCATTTTCTAGTCTTGATTGACTGGTGGAATGTGTAGGGTGCTTGGAACTCCCCGCTCCATTACCGCACTAATATGTTAGATTTTAAATATTCATGATCCAACCCTGGAGGTTAAACAAGCCTCCCAAATTCCTGGTCCAATTCTTCATGCAGATCATTTTCAATTGCACTCAACAAACACACCTCCATAACACCCCTTTAGATAGTAACCACCAAACTCTAGGTACGATCTACATCTATCTCAAAATCCTTTCTTCATCGCATCGAATCCTATGAAAATTGCTTTTCAGATACATGGAATTGTTTCATGAGCCCCCAAACAATATTCCACCTGAGCCAAAATTTTGAGGTTTGCCTTCACCACCTCCATACAATATTATGGTTCCCCCCATTTATCATCTCTACGCCCAAATGTCTTATCCTCCTAAGCTGGTGTCTCTTCGGTTGCACCCCAAATGTCATAAGCTTCTCAATCAGAACATGGTTCATTGGTGAAAACAATCTAGTGATCGACTTCGAATATAACCATGTTAGCCGAAAGTAATGTGTTGAATCTCAATGACTATATTTCCTTAACACAATTCTATTAATATCAATTTTCCCCATTGATATAACATATAGAATTCATTGTAAACAATGGGGAAACTAGCGGTGCGAACCATGAGGTCTGCGGATTATATATATTTAAAATATTTTTCTATAAATACATGTGAAAAAAATGATCTTTTTCTACAACAGATGGAATCAAGTAGCTGAACTGATCCCCTCAATGTAGCAGGCTACACTATATCCCTCGATAGGCAACGTTTTAGTTGCATTCTATCGCACCAAAACTTTGGGGTTAACCCTGCTATGGTAAGTCCTACTTGATACATTTAAACAATTTCATTTTTTCCAGTCAACTTTTTTGTTAGAAATTCAATACTAACTGCACATTTTATGTTTATGATTTAGTACATCCCAAGGGACTAGGTAGGACGCCTTCCAAAGAACAAGGTCCGGGTCGTGCTCAAATGCAATGGTGACGAGTGGAACGTGAGCTATTCTGGGAAAAGAAAGATAAAAAAATCTTTCCCCAGAGGGATGGGAAAATTTTAAGACTAACAACATGCTGTGTCACGGGGATGCGGGTTTTTTTTATTGTTGCTTGAGCTAGCCGACGCTTGCATTGTGTTCAAAGTCATTTATGTGAATGGCACTTGGAGGCGTCTGTGAATGGTCTTCTTTTAATTTCCTCCATCTAAGATTTGAATAATATTAGCATTATTGTATTTTGGATTGAATTTCTCTTGATTTTTTTGATCTAACAGTTAATCGACAAATTCATTATTTGGATAATGTTACGCATTTCTGATCAAAACACAATTTTTTGGACTTGCAACTGAGATGACAAATATCAAAGGTGAAAAATACCTTTTACTTTTTTTAGGAAAAAAATCAAGGTAAAAGAACTTCTTACCTCAGTTATTTGCCAAATACCATGCAAATAACCTAGCTAAAAAGCCTGACGTAAAAGGTTAATTCTTGTAGTGTGTAGAGTTACATTTTACAACAAACAGAAGGTGAGAAATTTCAATAAAATGGGGGGGGAGTGAATTGGAGTAAAATGCAATAATAAAAAACAAAACAAAAACTAAAAAAATAGAATTGAAATGAGTACTTAAACCATGGAAAATATGAATTATTCCCCCAGGAGCAATTAATTCAAACCACTGTAGAAGGGAACTCCAGTCCCGTTGAGCCATACATTCCCTTGAACAAATTGGGAGACGGTGAAGTTAGCCGCGGCAGCTGCATCAATCAGGTGAAACCCAGGCCACTTAACCCTGTCAGTAGTTATAGATCCAGGGCCTGTATTATTAAATTCCGCATAATACAATGTATTCAATGATGTATTTCCCGACCATTCCGACCAACCCGCAGGATGAATGAAGCTATGCAAAAACGACTGCATAACTACAGTTGTTGCATAGGTTTTCCATGGCCTTCCCAGATAAGTACGGGTGGTTCCATCACTAGCCGCCAAATCGGAAGCTGGCGCGATGGTGCAGCCCTGGAGGGACATCCCGGTGTTCTGGTTGATGTCAGTTCTTCCCTGGGCGGTGATGGCATTGAATTGTCCGTGCAGTGGAAGACGGGGATATATATTGCAGCCCTGGAAAACGAAGGCCGCGTTTCCGAGTATGAAGTCTATGGTTCCGTAGATGTCGCATTCCTTGTAGAATTGCCTCAGGGAATGTGTGTACAAGTTGTCTTGGTAGCCTTCGAAACTGCACTGATAGAATGTCCACAAATCGGCACCGTTTCGGACAGCCACTGCCTGAAACTTTATGGCTCCGGCTGTGTTTATGAAGGTCATCTTCTGTGCCACAAAGCCTTGTGCAACAACAACTGAAAAGTGCATAGCATCAGCAACGTTAGATTTTGTGACAAACTAGGTCAAAACTCAAAACTACATTATGGAAAATCAAGAAAGTAAGAGTTTGCTTACTGAATGTAGCAGAGTTGAATGTAGTCCAGCCGTCGGCCACGCTTCTGTTACCCGTAACAATGGTCTTGTTGATTCCAGCGCCAATCATCATAATGTACGTTTTCTCTTTGGGAATGTTGACATATTCTTCATACACACCTTCAGCAATGGATATCACATAATACCCATTACCGGCTGTATTGTTGGTGAAAAACTGGTTTTACCGTTTTTAGTTTTAACTATTATACCTACTGTGTTCCAACGTAGTCTTATCCTAACCAAGTACGTAAATGAAATAATAAACGTAAGACACACGACTTGGTTACGCAGTTCGGTGAAATCCACCTACATCTGCGGGGCCTGGCCCAGTTCAGAA
>JAULKJ010000008.1:12303503-12313759 GCA_032355405.1 Rubia balearica
CTCGAGCCCGCAACCCATCTCAACCCACCACCCCCTCCACCGGCCACCACCAACACCCCCTCCACCGGCCCATCCCCTGACCACCACCACCACCCCTTCATCAGCGTCTTCGCCACTTGCCATTCCTACCTCACCTTCAGATCTCATCCCCCGACTTACGAATCCGTCTCTTCCATCTCGACCATTTTGTCCGTCGTTCCGGGCCAACTCGCTTGGTTCAACTCCGTCGCACGGCTTAACCTCGGCTTACAACTCTTTTGTTGCTAATGTCAAATTCCAAAAATTAGCGGGAGGTATAATTATAAAAACCAACCCCGACGTACTACTCTTTTATTTCTAATGTCGAATTTCAACTCTGGCGGTGGCTCGAGCAACACATGGAGACAAAGAAAAATGGAGATGTAGGCGGCTAAAGAAGGAAATAGAAGATGAATATGTTAGGGTTGGGGTATAATAGTAATTTAAGTTTGTTTAAGTTTTAAAAAAAATGGAGGGGAAAAGTGTCTTTTCATGAAATTTCAGCCTCATACTGTCGGAAAAAGTTATATTTGCACATACACTAGCTATCTAGAGTTATATTTCCACTTTAAATTATCACAGAGTTATATTTGCACTTATATAAATTATGTAGTATTATATATGCACTTCACTCTCCAAAGTATTTTTAAAGTTATAGGAACTAGATAATACCAGTGCCGATTCATGGATTTATTAACGAAAATGATTTATATAACATAATTTATAGTTTTAATAATCAATAAAACTTTATGATATTTATATGAGAATTGCAAGTTTTTAGTATATATAAATTTTAAATAGAATAATATTAACTTTTGTATATGAATCATATATATGAAATTTATATAGAACAATATTAACTTTTGTATTTTCAATAATATATATGCATTTTATACAGAATAATATTAACTTTGTACAGAATATGAAACATATGTTGATGGGGAATCAATAATTATTAAATTAAAGTTATAAAATTATGTGTATTGTAAGTAAATAGAATAAATTATCTTATAGTTATCAAAAAAAGGTATAAGATATCATATAAACAAATACTAAATATAATTTTAAATGATTTTAATTAATTTTAAAAGTTTAGTGTATAATGTAAGTATTACAACGTATAATTAAAAATAAAGAATAAATAGTTAAAATATTATTTTGAACAATTCATTGAATTGGGGCAAATAGTTGTTAGCATTCAGTGTTAAAAAATAACTACTCAGTGTTAAAAAACAGTTGCTAACTTGCTATGACATTAATAATGATTCAATTTTTTATTAGAAATAAATCAACTCTCAAATTCAAGAATATTGATGAAAATTTGTTAGAAATAAAATCTACTTTAAAATTATAATAATATTTGGAAGGTTTAAGAATTACATAATTCTAATCTTTGGAATAATCATTTTCAAAAATCATAATAATTAAAAGAGATAAGTGCTAAAATGACCATACCTTTTGGCTGAAAGTTCCAATATAACCCTTCAATCTTATAAAGTTCTAATCTAACCCTTGACTTGGTTGACTTTTTAGTCAATGTTTATTTGGCCGTATTTTGATGAAAAGGTGATTATGCCCTTGACTTAAAAAAATTAAAAGTAAAATGTTTGTCGTCATCTTCTTTCTTATCGAAGATTCTTCTTCCTTTTCCTTTAATAATTCCGTCGCCATTGTCTTCTTATTGGACCTTCATCTCCTTCTTGATAACCCTACTTCTAAGTCTTATATCAATCCCAAAAACTCATATTATTACCCTACCTCTTTTTCTTATTTTAAGAAACTCAGGTTATTAAACACCACCACCGAAGGTGAAGATGAGGAGCGTGGGTGGTTTGAGGGTGGTGGAAGGTTGTTGTGTGGTGTTTGTATAGGGTTTGGGGATGGCGGGGGTGGTGAACCACCATCGGAAACGAAGATGGGGAGTGGGGTGGGTTCGAGGGTGGTGGGGGTGGTTATGCGATGAACTAGGGTTCAAAGATGGTGAACTGAAGGTGGTTTCCGGTGGTAGTGGGGTGGTGTTTATTTAATCGGTGGTGGTGTGATGGGGGAAAACAAAGGGAACACGTAGGGAGGAGCAGCGGTGGTGGTGAGGTTTCTGGCAGTGGCAGAGCACGGTGTCGAAGAACTTCAAGGCGGGATTCTTGGGGAGAAGTACTTGTTGACGATGGAGACAATCTGCCTGGAGTTGTTGTTGGTTGGTTGGAAAAATGGATCATCGGAGTGGAAGGCAACTCGGATCATAATAGGGAGAGCGGCGGGGAGTGGAAGCTCTCAAAATTGGTGTTTGGCATTGAGACCTGATGGCGTTGCTTCTACTCTTAAAGAACTTTCTGGAGCACGGTGGCGGAGAACGATGGGTTTTGAAGAAAAAAAGAAATTGGTATTAATGGGATTAATTTTCAGCTTCAAACTAAGGGTATTTTTGTCATATTAGTTTTTTTATCTTGCCTGAAATCATTTGGTCAGTGCCAGAATTGGAGAGTTTGGTTATTTCGACACAATTCCACAAAATGTTAGGGTTAGATTGACACATTTGGTATAGTAATAATGTTAGAGAACTGTAGAAAGATGTTTTTCACATACTATCTAGATACTGTTCAATTATTTTAAAAGGAGAAATTTAATATAATTATCTTTATTTTTAACTATAGAATAAGTATTTTATTCAATTATATAAATAGAAAATAGTAAAGAAGATAAGATTTATTCAGAGCATTAACGAGATCCACATTGAAAATACGGGAATTGACTTTAAAAGATATTAGATTTTAATTAATACTTTGAACTTGATATGAAATTATGTGTGAATGACATGTGGCAAGAATTATGTGTGAGTGACATGTGGCAAAAATGATCTCTTTTAATACATACTATAGATGACCTAACCGTCTGAGTATCGGCCCAGATCGAAGGGCATAAAGGGTAACACCTAAAATTTCAATCAGAGCAAAAATTTCAATTAAACCATACAAGATCCTAAAAAAAAAATCTTTATTAATTTCATATAAATCTTTATTAATTTCATTTATGTTTCTGGGTAACACTTTGACGCAAAATAATTGAAGAGGTCACACGTCCTCCACTACTAGACGTTGAAGAAAGATTCACTAATGCATTGTGCTTCATCAACCCACAAGTACGAGTGATAAAGAATAGAGACAATTCTGAAAACAATCAAATTTGGTTTCAGATTATTATCTAACAAATGAACATCAACATAGTTCTCCACTCAACTAATACGCGAACACGAAATACCACCCCTGCCAACGAGCATGCTCTACGATTGTATACTTATGTAGTCAACCCAGCTGAGAACTTGATTCCAGTGGCCGGCAACCAAGACAAGCCATCAATAAACCTCCTAACAGTGAAGAAACTAGCAACTGAAGGGTCCTTAATGATGTGATACCCGGCCCACTGGACCCGTCCAGAAAGAGAAGCTCCTGGCCCATAGTTCCTGTACTCTCCATACCACAACGTACCTAACCCAAAATTCCCCAGCCATTCGAGCCATCCTCTGGGCTGGACCTGGGAGCTCATGTAGGTGTTCAAGAACACGGTCCTGGAGTAAGGCTTCCAAGGTCGGCCCAAATAAGTGGGCCGCGAAGCGAAGACGAAGCTATCTTGGATTGAAAACCCAGTGCTTTGATCTGGGCTTTTCCGGCCTTGGGCCGTGATGGTGATCTTCTGGAGGGGCAAGGGATCAGCTGTGTATATTTTGCAATTTTGTAGCACGGCTGCACCGTTGCCAAAAATGAAGTCCATGGTGCCATATATGTTGCATTCACGGTAGAATTGGCGGAGAGAGTGGATGTAGAGGGTGTCTTGATGCCCCTCCATGCTGCACCGGAAGAATGCCGACTGATCGGAATCCACTCGGAGGGCCACTGCTTGGTGCTTCTCTGGTCCGGCCGTGTTACGGAATGAGATGTCTCTTGCAATGAATCCCTTGCCCGAAACAGCTACACGTTAAGGAGAAAAAATTATATTATGAGAGCTTCCTTTTATATTGCATTGTTTAGAATGATTTATAGAATCATCATTGCTAAATACTAATGTTAGTACCATCTTTCATTTCAAGTTATAAACTAACTGGAAAATATAAGTTGGGGCTGAATGGTACGTACCAACAGTAGCTGTTCTGAAGGTGGTCCATCCTTGCATGAAATTTCGATTGCCAGTAATAACGGTAGCCCCAATGCCATCTCCCACCAGCATGATGTTCGTTTTCTTCTTCTTCATGTCAATGTTTTCATGGTAAACTCCCCTTTTCACATAGATAATATACCTCCTATTGCTATAGCTCGGAGCAGCATTTATTGCTTGTGATATGGAGCTATAATGGCCTTTCCCATCCAAGGCTACTATAGAATCAACTTGCATTCCATTAGGGCTGGCAAACATCATTTCTTTCTCTCCTGCGGTCATCCACTCGGGAAAAACCACGCTTTCACGAGCACCCATTGTGCCATTTCTTGGCGGCTTGAAGGGCAGACTGTGCAACTGAGAATACAAATTCAAGACATTGCCAATGAGTTGAGTTACCTGTGTGAGACTTCCCCTTATGAACCTCTCGAGGCGCCGGTCAGTCCCTTCGAACCCTTCTAGGCACGTGTCTTGATTGCTCAGTGCGGCGCTCAGCCATGCCTTCATGTTCCCTTGGTAGTGAGGGTTCTTGGAACCGGACCTGATGCGGTTCATTTCGGCTAAAGACCATGCAAGTTCAGAAACTGAGAAATCAAGAAGCTCCTTGCAATCCTCTATTGCAATTTGCTCACGGGGACTTATGGAGAAGGTGGTGAACGTGTTTAGCGAGTCAATGGCTAGTCTCACCTCGCTCAACGTGTTCTCGAGCGCAGCTTTGAGGATCGAGTTCGGGTTCCCTTGTCCCCAATTCTCGATCCTCGACTGCAAGTTTGCGAGACATGAAGTTTTGTTGTTGACGCTGCTACAAGCCCGAATCATCATGGGGTCAACACCGGGGGTTTCATCAGCCGGCTGAGTGGTTCTCTGGGAAACAACATTTGAACCGGGTGGTGCAACAATGAGAAGGAGAATAAGAAAATTGGAAAAAACCATTGGTTTACTTTGGTAAATCATGGAGAAAATGCGTTGTTTAGTGTTTTTTTTACATGTGCCGAGGGTATATAATGTATGGTCTATTTCTTGGAGGATTGATGGTACAGAATTGTTTGTTATCGAAGGAAAGGAATAAGCATAGCTGGAATGGAAAAGTATGCTTTTTCCAGAAATATAGTTCAAGTTATTCTGCCTTGCATGGCATGGTAGAAAACATTCTTTACAATATAACGTGTGGCTTGTTACTTGTTAGGGAATCTCTTTACTATTATTTTTGTACTAGAATCTATAAACGTGACGTGACCATCGGTTAAAAATTCATGTGAAACCAACTTTGCCGCAATTCCAAGCTTCAAATGCACTCAAGGTGACTCCCAAGTGATGTGATTTAAACTGACTGAATGTTCTGTTTTGCAGTTGACAGTATACCACTATGATCTCACCCAAACTTATCGATTACGCTTCATACCACTATGATCTCTAAGGAAACCGGAATGACAGTGTAGCTCGAAATCTTTCAACTTCTGCAAATTCTCTTCCTAGCGGAAAGATCAAGATACGAGGACACGAGCAGCATGTTTAAAGATTATGAGATTTACTAACATTCCACATATGAAGAGAGAATGGCAGAGTACAAAAAGTATGCACAACTTTGAGCCTAGAATCGAAAGTGCCAAGTCATTTTCCAGCATACAGAACAAGTCTTATTCTGACTACTAGAGTAGAGTCATGAGCGAGCTTATTGCATTCACAAAATAGAAAACTGATGTGGAGTGGTGAAAGTTTTATACTGTTCTTCATTTCGCAACTTACATATTAATGAGTTGATAAATTCAGAATGAGTAGAGACCCCTCTTCAACAACTCTATAGGATCAACAAAAGGCTCGTAATTTATTATTACGTTTTTCTTCACCAAATTATGTGCACAACAAGGCAGAAACAGAATCACACTAGTAGTCTACAATCTTACTATGTGGAGAACTAATCCCATCTTATCCTGCAACCTCTTGCTCCTAGTATCTCAACAATCTCCAGAGAAAGCAGAAATCTAAGGGAAGCAAGTAACTTGACCTTTTTCAGCCGCGTACAGCATGCCCTGAGGGCAAGCTCCAAACCATTTATTGATACATTCTTGAGGTTGACCAACTTTACGTCTTGAAGCCGCGACAAATTTCCCATCACCATGCAGAGTCCGACGTCTGAAATGGCGCAGTTGCTCAAATTTATCTGCCAAGGAAAGTTAAATTAGTGGCTTTCCAGTATCATCTTAATGAGACGTTGGTTCACAATCTTTATTCCTACAATCCTACATCCACCCCAATATTAGAGTCGTGTTTAACAGTACAAAAATCAGACTTTTCTGTTTTTTGAGATGAAGGGAGTAACAAGTATACTATACATCTATGGGCACGGATATGCAGAAGAGTGCCCTTTTTTGCCACATCTAAAACATACAAACCTTCTGCTTATTCATATGAATAGACTGCTGCATACAGAGTACAGACAACCAAACTAATACTTTCAGGTTTAAGCAACATCTCACCATTTGAGACCAAAAGATGGACCAACTCTAAGATAGAATTCTCAATTTTGCACAAATATGATTAAGAGAGTAGAGAAAGCTTTTGTCTAACTGAATACAAATGAAAGCTCTGTAAACGAATTTTACCACAAACGGTAATTGAAATGAGCTATCCCCTTCCATACATGTTCATATACTCACGAAGAAATTGAAAAATTCTTAAGAGAATAAATCATTTATATGGGTAACAGTAGCAGGAATGAAATTAAAAAATACGAGGTTATGAGCAAAGGTGATTAAGTGTGACATCGATATCCCTTAGTTAAGATACATCGATATCCCTTAGTTAAGATACATCAGCCTATAACATTCACAACCGAACATTTCTTCCCGCTAGCCCAAAGATTATTGCAACAAATCAAAGGATCAAGTTCATTGTCTCGACAAATTTTATGTACAGTAATGCAATTAATGTTTTTGCCATCCCAGAGATCTTCATAAATTACCAGTAGGAAATATTACATGGCCTCCTATTTACGCATAGAAGTATTTAACTACGAATAGTGACTTTTGTACCTGCTGCAAATTCCTTGAGTAGTGGGCAATAGCCCAAAACCCCATATCATCAACATTCTCACAATGTTTAAGGTCCAACTCTGAAAGTTCCTTGCAACCAGCTGCAAGCTTTGCAAGACCTTCCCCTGTTACGTTCAGAAGATACCGCATCTCCAGGTCTGACAGAACCTCCATATTCCCCAGGTACCCCATCCCACTGTCGGTAACTTTATTGCAATAAGACAAGTTCAGCTTCTTTAGCTTCGTGCAACCAATGGATAATGCAGCTAATCCATCATCTCCGACTTCTGAACACCTGCAACAGAATTACCCCTACAGTTAAATGTAATACTATTGTAAATATTTACTCCTTGAGTTACGGCAAATAACCTTCTGGAAAACAATTACCGGTAAAGATCAAGTTCGTGAATCTGTTGGCAATAAGAAGCAATGTAGGACAATCCCTTGTCCGAGATGTTACTGCAAAGTCCTAACTTTAAGCACACAAGCCTTGAACATTTAGACAAATGACGAAGACCTGAAAAATTCAAACATAAGCAAGCATAGAAAAGTTCATTCAGATACTTGATGACTAAAATCCCTTTTGTTGAGTTCCCCAGGGAAAACTCAAACAGCAATGTAATGGACATGTAAACATCAGGTTATATCATAGGAAGAATGCTCGTCATTAGTTTCTTCATTTGATAAAAAGACTAAAGAGTGTCAAAAATCAAAAGAAGCTGTGAATTAGCGTGAAAATGTCATTGAGTTACCTACGTCATTAACACCAGAACAATCAGTAAGATCAAGCTCTTCAAGTAAGCAGGAGAAGGATCCAAGAGAACATAAACTCTTCTCAGTCAACAAATTACAACATTCTAATTTGAGGCATCGGAGATTTGGACAAGATTCTGCTATTCCTGCTATTGCAATGTCTGTGATGTCACTACAGCATGTCAAATCGAACACTCTCAAATTATTGCATCCAGATACAAGTTGTAGAATGCCTGCATCTGTAATCCCCTGGCATTTCCTTAGCACAATCTCAGCCAAAAACATGCAAGTTGTGCTGATGATTTGAAAGCTATACTCAGAAAAATGTGCACCGTCAACTGTTAGTGTCTTCAACTGCCTTAAGTCCTTCACGAAGCTAAATGAGGTCAAGTGAAGTTCCTGTGCACATGTTCCACATTGCAATCTGAATTTCAGATTCAAGGATTTCTAGGAATAACCAAATGTCACTTTATGGAGGAAAAAATTATACTCACAGAAAAACAGTAGCTAGCACGAAGTTCTAGCAAATCATTATGTCCTTGGACCACTGAAAGAACTGAAGGTAAACCAAGTCTTTCACACCTTGATATATCCAGTACCTGCAGATGAAACAATTACCCTACATGAGCTTTTAAGCATAAACCTAATTAATTGATCACTATAGTTGTTCATAGGCTTTCAGATACAACTAAGACCAACATATGAACGACATTGCTGCAAGCTGTCCACTAACAAAAGCTCATGCATATACACTTCACAGTTTTGTTTCGATTCAAGGATTCGTAATCTAGCATTGAGAGAGGTAATACATTCACCTCACCTAGTCGCCTTGTAGAAGAAAGTTCAGTTTTTTCTATTTCTCGCAACTGCAACCGTGCAGAAACAAACTGCTAAGTTGTTCAACTAATTCGAACGAGATAAATGATAATTCATTCTTCTAACTTATTATTCATTAACAAACAAATCGTAAGAGAGGCATGTGCTTCAATGGTTCACAAAATTAACTACACAAATGTAACGGATAAGAAAGTTATTTTCAAACTAAAGAGACTGAAAACGAAAAATGAAATCTTTGCTAACAATCTTTGCTAACAATATATAGAATCTGATCAAACGTATAAATGGAAATCACATGCTTAAATTCAAATGAAAAGGACATCTTCATGTCAAAACACTGAACAGAAACAGCAAGAACAATAATGATAGTCCCCCATAACAAGATGCAAGAACCATACCTGAAGCAAAGGGCATGAAGAACCCAGATACCTCATCCCATCATCATCGACTGTTCCACAGCTCACCATTGTCAATGCCTCCAACCTCTCCATCCTTGAAATCGACCGCAGAGCCTCATTAGTTACCTACATAAAGCATGCACGAAAATCTATGTCTCAATTTTCATAATTAAAAAAATTCACTCTCTCTGTCATGCTAATAATGTCACACTCGTTGTTGTACTAATAATGTCACGCTCACAATTCACAGCGTGACATATAAGTAACAATGTCACGTTCACTATTCACAGGTAACAATATCACACGTGCGGCAACTTATGTTAAAATAAGAAAGACGACAATGTTAGTAAGATGCAGGGAATTTAACAGTTCCATTCAAAACTATTCACGACGTGACGGATAAGTAACAATATCACGTTCACTATTCACAATGTGGCATATAAGTAACGATATTACACGTGCGACAACTTATGTTTAAATAAGAAAGACGACAATGTTAGTGGAGGGAATATAACAGTTCCATTTAAAACTAGAGATTGGCACCTTTAAGTAAGAGATATCGAGTAGTCTCAAAGAAGAGCATTTCTTGGACAAAAGATCAATCCCTAGATCGCTAATCTCAAAGCACCATTTCAAGCTGAGGCTTTCGAGGTTCTGGCAACCCACTGCAATCTTAGCCAGCCCCACATCAGTGTCTCCGAGACACTTGTCCAACCTCAAACTTTTCGCCGCCTCCAGATCACCAAAAGAAGAACAGTACGAAATGTCGACGTCAGCAAGCAGCGGGCAAGCGTTGACCAGAATCCCCAGCCCGCAGGAGCGCTTGAGGACCACGCTCCTCAACCCCCCGGGCCCACACAGGGGCGGACCCACCTCGCAGAATCGCCGCCGCCGCGCCATCGTCGAACCGCGGGCAGCCAGAGAGGTCCAGGGAGTGGACGGCGGGGAACCTGGCTAGCAGTCTGAGGAGAAACTCCGGGAGGCGGACCTTCAGGGAGAAATTTCTTATAATGGTGCTACAGTGTTTTGTGTCGGAGGCAAAGGGAGAGGGCGCATTTACAAAATGCGCCCT
>JAULKJ010000008.1:12313859-12328336 GCA_032355405.1 Rubia balearica
CTTGAGTATTCACCGATCATGAGAACATTCGATCATTGTGAGTTTCGACTTAGGAATGACATTAGTACCTAGCCACTGATTTTGGCTCAACCATCATCAACCACCAAGCAAAGAAGTGATCAAGATAGGTAGTGGTATATAAGCACTTTTGGTTGTTGCGGTAGATATAGCGAATAATGCTAAGTGGGAGGAGGCAGTGCAAGAGAAAAGGGTCGTAGAAAGGGAGGAAAATTGAGATGAGTGAAAATCATAGGCAGACCTGGTGGTTGTTTCACTGATGCACAAACAAGGAAAGTGTAATTGTGTAGAACATGAAGTAGTTTATGCAAAGAAGCACGTGGAAGACAGCTCGGTAAATAAAGAAGAGAGAGAATTGATAATTATCAGCGATTAGGACACACGGGACAAAGAGGTCCAAGATAGAAACAAGTCAACAAAAAAACAAAAGTAGTGGCAGAACAGAAGTTGAAACTCGATATCAGGTCAGCATGAAGAAAAAGAAAAGGAAGACAAAAAATCAGAACACAAAGTGAGGAGGAAGTTTTGCAGTTTTTTTAAGGATGGGGCTTTTAAGTTTAAAAAACAAGAAATTTCTCAAGAACCCAACTCAGAGGGGGACACTCCAGAATGAAGATGAAGACCAAGCTTAGAATTAGGGTCTACATGAGAATCTTAGTACATAAACTAATGGATAGGATGAGGAAAATTAAGAGAAGAAGATATTACAGGAGGAGGAAAAATAGGAGGAGGACAATCAAACATGTTTCAACAACAACTAGAGGAGAAGATCAGAGGAGACATTGGAAGAAGGGTAAGCTAAATCTATTGATACTGTTATGCTAGGAAAATGGAAGCAAGAAGAAAGACCCCTGAAGAAAAGGATAATGCAGGAGCAAATCCAAATAACCAAGATAGTAGCTTGTAAGGAGAATACGCAATAATCGTGGCTAAAGGTTCCAGCTTGGCTTTCTAAAAATAGTTAGCCCAATAACCATGAAGACATTGATGTGGAATTGTAGGGGAATAAATAATGCCCTTACAAAGAGTTGGCTAAACAAACTGCTGAAAACTCATAAGCCTTAAGTCTTGTGCCTAGGCAGAAATTAAGATGACAGGAGAGAAGATGAAGCAGTGGCAAGATTCTACAAGATTTAGAGAAGGACACCATGTTTCAATAGTGGGTTAAGCAGGGGTTTTATCTGTACTTTGGGTTACTGGTTTGGATTTGCAAGTAGTAAGTATTGTAGCAATTTCATCCTAGTAAAATGTAGTAGGAAAAATGGACTCATATGGTTACAAGGTTTTGTGTATGGGCACCCTGACGTAGAAAAAATGGTTGAGATTTGGAACCTTATAGATGAAAGAATGCCCAGTTCCCGGTATCCTTTGGTTTTCTCGGGTGACTTCAATTAGATAATTTCATCACGAGACAAGAAGGGAAGAATCTCTTTTCAAAGTACTCCTAGTTCAAAAATATTTGTCAAACTGTTGGAGGATTATAATTTTCAAGAACTAAAGCACAAGGAATTATGGAATACTTGGACAAAAAATAAGAAAACCGAGACCGAGTTAGACAGTGTCTAGATAGAGCATTTGGTTACAAAAATTTTACAAGGCGCAAATATAGAATCTGCCTATTGTCCAGTCTGATCATAGTTCGTTTGTACTTTAGTGACAGGTAAACAACACAAGCCAAAATTCCTGCTCAGATATGAGCCTTTTTGGGCTAATGCGAAATAAATGGTTTCGAAAATATGGACATCATCAAACTTAGGTCAACAAGCAATGCAGGTAGCCGAGGATATATCTGCAAAGTTGCATTGTACACTTAGACACTTAAAAAGTTTGAGCAACCAGGTCTATGGATACATAGACAGAAGGGTAAAGGAGAAAATAACTATGCTAGAAAGGATTCAGAGGTGGAAGACTGCATCTGATATACAAGATGTCTACAGCAGTAGCAGGAAAAATCGCTTATAGAGGAAGATGAACTTCTACTACAGCAACAATCAGATTATTGGCAACAATGTTCAAGAGTGCAATGGGGAAGATTAGGAGATCAGAACACAAAGTTCTTTCACCATTGGACCACTAAACGTCAAGCCTTAAATCATATATCATAGATAGGCTCCAAGATGGCACGTGGATACAAGGGGAGACAGACGTACAATGTGCAATAACTGATCACATAGCCAGTCTGTATACTACATCAGAAACCTACCCACCTCCTATGAGACATGAAAAAACATTACAACAGGCGTTGTACACAAACACAAATAAACTGAACAGACAACAGAGACAGCAGCTCCTGTAACATTTGGAGACAAAGGAAGTTTGGGAAGAAATTAAAAAATTAAATCATGGAAAGCACCAGGGCTTGATAGAATACCAGCGGGGTTTTAAAAAAAGGTACTAGAAACAAGTTGGAGACCAACTTTATGCAGAGATACTTTTCATCTTATATAATAGGCATATTCCAGAGGATTGGAATCAAACCCAGATTGTACTTATACCTAAGAAAAGAAGTCTAAAGAGGGTTGAAGATTTCAGGCTAATTTCATTATGCAACGGTAAATATATAATAGTTTCAAAGATCTTGTCAAAGAGAATGCATAAAATTAGGGGGAATCAATTGACAAGGCTCGGTCTGGTTTTGTAAAAGATGGACAAAATGGAGAGAATGTGCTCATAACGCAGGAAATGCTGCAAACATTGAAAACAAAGAAAACCAGTAAAAGTTTAGTGGCGATAAAGTTTGATATGAGCAAAGGGTATGACAGAGTATCTTGGGACTTTCTAACTAATGTGTTATAGCCTATAGGTTTGCCTCAAGAATGGATACAATTAATCAGAATGTGTACCATGACGGTGACGATGTCCATCAAGGTTAATCAATGACAATCGGATTGGATTAAACCAGTCAAAGAATTGCGCTAAGGGTGTCCATTGTCACCATACTTATTCATTATCTACCAACAATACTGAACCCCCGACCTTAATGGATTCAGTATATATGTAATAGTAAAGGTTTAACCAGAAATCGTACCCTTTTATTTATTGTTTTTTACTACATCCTAGCTACTATAACTTTAAGATCAACCCTACAAGAAAACTTTTACCTAAGATGAAATCAAATCAAATAAATAAATATAATAAGAAAATAAATAATAACAATAAAATAATGTAAATTATAGGCTTTATTCTAGTATTCATTCAACAAATAATAATAACATAAAATGATATGTAAGGAACAAAAAGAAACAAGTAATGAACAATAATATGCATTAAAATAGGAAGAAAGAAAGAAATACAACCAGCACATTTAAAAGAATAATAATAATAATAAATCATTAAGGAATAATGAATTGAGTTGTTAATTAAATATCTATACTATTAGGATTTTGTGAAAAAGTCACGTAATATTATTTAAGTTAAAACTCCTGTTTAATACTTGTATTAAGACTTTCACTGTAATAGTAAGTTAGGTTTTGGATTTTCTAAATTCCTTCCGCATAACTGCGTTTTGCTCGCTATTGAATTATTGTAATCCGACCAGTTGGATTATGGCAATGCCTTCCGGTCCGACCCGATACTTGCGTTGAGCAAGTTTGTTGTGGATCTGGGGTGTTACAGACATAGTAACACTCGGCTTCATTGTCGAAGGTGTACACGGAGGTTTGTGCCAGTCTCGACAGTTTGAGGAAATCTTAATTGGGTGATTCGAAGACCTATTTCTTAGGGTGTGAATTCCCTTGATCTCCGTATCCTTATACACCACATCCTTACTTGGGGTGATCTCTAAGTTATGGCATTGGGTCATGAATGCCAGAACATAAATTATGACGTTTGAATGAAGCTGAGCTAGGTTCACTTGGTGTTGTTCGAGAAGCCGAGAGAGGATGGAGGGAAGCAGAAAGCAAAGTTCGAACCTAAAATAACGCTCGTAAATGGAGCATCTCCAAGGTCAAGGGTTTTTGGGGATTTCATCATCTCGAAGAACCTCCAGTTTTAGATCTGTGGGAATCCTAACCGTGGATGGGAGGGTAGACAGTAAATTGGAGATCTCGTTCGAAATTGGCTGGGGGACCATCCATTACTGATAAAAACCTCCCCTCCTCATTCTTCTGGAGGACTACTTCCCTCAGAACCCTCTCCTTCGACAAGACCCACTTCTGGTGGTAATCCTTAGGCGGCGCCAGATAATTGGTCGAGGTTTCCTTATCCCTCCTGTCGGAAGAACTTGAACAGGCGCCTGATGAGGAAATAGCACCAGAACCTTGAAGGCACAAGTTTCCACTCTGTCGGTAGTAGAAATGACCAGAAAATAAGTTGGAATTGCCCCTTTCCCTCTCCCCCCGAAGGCGTTTGCGATATTTTGAAAATGTAAAAAGAAAGGGCTAAGTAAATGGGAAAAGGGGAGTTACTGGTGTTTTGGTTGGAATGGTTTGGCCGAAGTTCTTTGGAAAACGACGAAGTGCTTTTGAAGAAAAAACAATGGATTTAAAAGATTAGGGTAAATATTGATTAATGACCGTCAGAGGTGGCTTATATAGAAGTAGAGGAGAAGCGTAATGATTTCTTTGGGCTGCCAAAAATTAAATAAGAACATGGGGTAATGGGCCGCGTGGGCGAGAGATTCCCAGCATTAATAGGAAAAGTGGTGCGCGTGGAATCTAGTATGGATGTCACGTGCTCGGAGACATGAGTGAGCATCATGCTCCTCACGTCCAGAGCTATAACACAATAGACTCAACAATATGAGCGAGAAGGGATTGCAAATCCTTTCCCAGAAAAACATTCTCCCAGACATAAAAGGTACCATACTTGACCCATGCACTGATTGTTTAGCTGGAAAGCAACATAGTGTTTCATTTGTTAGACTAGCATATCCACGTAGAAGACAACGTGTTCTTGACTTGGTACACACTAATGTATGCTATATAACTGAAAGATCTCTTGGAGATGCATCGTATTTTTGTAACTTTAATTGATGACCATTAGAGAAAGGTTTGAGTGATTTTGTTGAAAACAAAAGACCATATGCTTGAGACGTTCAAGGAATAACATGAGACAGGTAAGGAGCTTAAGTCTATCAGAGCTGATAATGGTGGAGAATGGCATCTAACTTGAGAAGACACCTCCACAGACACCTCAATTAAACGGAGTTGCCGAGAGAGTGAATTGCACCATTCAAGAACGAGTCCAATGTTATCTCATGCTCACCTCCTCAAAAACATTATGAGGAGAATTTGTAAACATCGGTGTTGACATCGTCAACATGCCCCCTCCAGTACCCTTGGATGGAGACATACCAGAGGATATTTGGTCAAGGAAAAAGGCTTCATATTATCATCTAAAATTGTTCAAGTTTTGAGTGTTGGTTCACGTTCCTAAGGATGAGCAGTTCAAGCTAGACTAAAAAACAAAGGAGTTCATATATCTCGACTCTCTCAAAGATGAGTTTGGGTATCGTTGGTGGGATCTAACCCAGAAAAGTATTTTCAAAAGCCAAGATATTGTCTTCCTCGAGAACCAGACTATTAGCGATTGCGAGATGTCACAAGAAGCTAGGTCTAGGCAGACCAAAGGACATTTTGATCCTGTGTCATCTATTACGGTATAAGATAACGCAACATTTGAGAACAATCATGATGAAGTTGAAATACCTGGTGAGAATCCTAGACAAGGCACAACATAATAATCTCACACAAGTGGTGAAGCAAGGGAGGAAATAGATAATCCAATAGAACTCGAGCCTCGATGTTCCACTAGAGAGAGATGACCTTCGTCCAGTTACCCTCAAGAAAAGTATGTGACACTCACTGATGAGGGGGGAACATCACCATTATGTTCAATCTATAGAAAATGATCACAAAGATGATTGGGAAATGGATATGCTAAAGGAATTGTAGTTCTTACACGATAATCATACATATGATCTTCTGGAGTTACCAAGAGAGAAACAAGCTCTAGAGTGCAAATGGGTGTATAAGATCAAAATTGAGGAAAACAATCCTAAACCAAGGTATAAGGCTGGGATTTTTGTGAAAAGATGCAATCAAAAGAAAGGTATAGGCTTCTTTGAAATATTCTCTCCCGTGGTGAAGATGTCATCAATTTGTGTTGGGTTGGGTCTTGCTGTTATTATGGACTTAAAGGTTGAACAACTCAATGTTAAGACAAGTTTCTTACATGGAGATCGTGAGGAAGAAATTGGCAAGTAGCAACACGAGGGATTCATAAATCCGGGAAAAGAGCTTTTAGTGGTTCATCTCAAAAGGAGCCATTATGTTTTGAAGCAAGCACCTTGTCGATGGTATAAGAAATTTGAATCCTTCATGGATCATCATGGATTCAAGAAGACACACATTGATCATTGTGTCTTCATGAAGATGTGTGATAGAGGTAACTTTCTCATACTCTTGCTATTATGTTGATTGTTCGGTAGGATGAAGTTAAAAGTACTGCTCTTAAGGAAGCATTCAGTAATAACTTTTTCATGAAATATTTGGGACCAAACAATCAGATTCTTAGGATAAGGATCACTTGAGATCGATCTGAAAGGCTACTTTGATTATCCCAAGAGAGATATATTGAGAAGGTTCTTGAGAAATTAACATTAAAAATGCAACACCTGTTAGTGTACCACTTGGCGGGCATTTAAAGTTCGATAAGAAATAAAGTCCAAAAAGTGATGAAGAAATGAGTGGTTTTACTTATTTGTTAATAGATGGTAGTTTCATGTACACCATGATATGTACAAGGCCAGATATTGCACATGTTGTTGGTGGTGTGAACATGCCAGAAAAGTAGGAAGTGTTATATTTAGGGAAGGAGATGGAGAAGAAGAAAGAAAGAAAGAAAGAAAGAAAGAAGGAGGAAGGAAGAATGGAAGGAAGGATGGAAGGATGGAAGAATGAAAGGAAGAGGGATACACTACATTACAAAGGTGGAATATTTTTTAAAGTTTCTTACTTAAGTTCACTCCAGACATTGGTTCCGAAGTCGGTTCCTGTTTTGGAAATGTATCGGAAATCTCATAAAATAGTACTCTTTCCGTCCCACCAGTTTTGGCCACTCTATTTTTTCAAAGTCAAATTTAGTAAATTTTGACCATTAATATAAATTAGTATATATATATGATAAAAATATCATATGAGATATTGTTAGATTCACCGTAACATCTATTTTCAAAATATAATTTATTTATACAGAATTGATATATGTAGTTAGAGCTATTAACTGTCAAAGATGATCATTGAAAAACGTGAAAAGGTAGAGTGGTAAAAAGTAATGGGACGAAGGGAGTAGGTTTAGTGAATATTGTGGTAGGTTTTCTTAGATGACGGTTCACGACCCTTGTCTAATTTATTGCACTCTAGACACATGTTTGGAAGTTGGAAGTTCCATCATGAATGTCTTAAAATAGTAGTTTTTAGTGAATTTTTTTGTTGGGTTCTTCAGACAGTGATTCAATCGACGTTGTCTACTTTAGAGCACTAAAGGCATATGTTCCGACTTCAGAATTCGGCGGTTTGGGCTACAATGACAAACAACGGTTGGGCTAAAATCAACGTTGATAGTGTCTTATTAATAGCTCCATTTGACGGATTTATTGAAGCCTTCTATCATCGATTAGACAAACAACCGGTTGGGCTAGATGATCCGAGGCTTCAATAGTCCAGTTGTTTGTCTAACGGATTATTGAAGTCTTCTATAATCAACTGGACTATCCAAACATATGTTCCATATTCGGAACATAGGACATATATATGGTTGGTTTGAAGAAAAAATCATAACCGCCGTGTAATAGACCCGTTAACTAATGACAATTCCAACACTAGTGTAATTTAGAATTTTTTACTTTAGAAATGTGGAGGTCTCCTGATAGATAGCATGTCGTTAAATTATGGACAACCCACTATATTTTCACACTCATACATTGCATTTGTTAAATTAAACACTAAAATTTTAAATTTAAATAAAGTATTTAAGTTAATTATTAAAAAAATTGTATAATATTCTTATTTTTTCACATTCAAACATACCCTATTACCTATTTTAACTTATAAAATATAATATTAATTTAAATTTAAAGATACACTTTTTAAGTTAAAAAGTAAAGTGATATATCCGTTTATAGATACATACAACCTTTCCTAAGACTTCTCTATTAAAAATCAAATGTTTAAATTAAAAAGTATTGTAGTTATTTCATAAATTTAGCATTGGTCGGGAGTAGCCCTTTTGTAAATAAGAAATATGTTGGAGTTAAAAGAAAATAAAGAATATTAGTTTAACATTTTCCAGTTTAGAAAAGAAAATTAAAAAGAAACTAATGATCTAAGAAAGTTTGATTCTCCAACTTCTTAGTGATTATAAAAAAAGAGAGAGTTAACAATACAAAGAAATAGGAAACCAAGAGTAACCCTAAATGGGAGTTCTTGCTTGGATAGGGGTTAATAATCTTATTTTGGATGCTAAATAGGGCATTCCTTGAAATTGGAAATGAAGTGGGAAGACGCATTTCCAAAATGCATCCTTATGGGGAAAAATTTAATTTTTTTCCTTTATTTTTTGTTTCTGAATTTTTTTTTAAAAAAAGAAAAAATTAAGCAGTTGCATTTCCGAAATGCGACTTCTGCATGGGAGGTATTTTTAATTTTCTAGATTTATTGTATCTGAATTTTTTTTTAAAATAAAAAATTGTAAAGACGTATTTTGATAATGCGTCTTCAACGCTAATTTCAAAATTTTCAAATTTATTGAATTTTCCGAAAAGAATTAAAAAAATTTGAGAAGACGGATTTCGATAATGCATCTTCAACTTTAATTTCAAATTTTGTTTATTAATTTATTAAATTTTACGAAAAATAAAAAAATTGAAAAATACGGAGGACGCATTTCAATAATGTATTCTCTGAAATTAATATTTTAAATTTGATTTATGTTCCGTTAATTGTAAAGGAAAAAATAAATGAAGAGGACGCATAATTTTAATTGAATAATTATTGAATTTATTTTTTTCCCTAAAATTTTCCAGAAAAAAATGAAAATGAAGAGGACACATTCGCAAAATGTGTCCACTAATTTTAATTTATTTTGCTTTTTGGAAGTGGAATTTTTTAATACATATTAATTTATTTTAATAATCGGGGGACGTTTTTTATTTTATTTTTTGATTTATTAAATTTGAAAATTTAAAAAAAAATGAAAAAATTGAGAAGGATCATTTCAATAATGCGTCTTCAACCCGAATTTAAATTATTTAATTATTTATTCCAAATTTTTTAAAAAAATTGAAAAATAAAGAAGACGCATTTCAATAATGGGTCTTGAATCCGAATATTAATTTATTTTAATACTGGGGGGACATTTTTTATTTTATTTTTTTATTTATTAAATTTGAAAATTTTAAAAAAATGAAAAAATTGAGAAGGAGCATTTCAATAATGCGGCTTCAACCCAAATTTAAATTATTTAATTATTTATTCCAATTTTTTTAAAAAAAATTGAAAAATAAAGAAGACGCATTTCAATAATGCGTCTTGAATCCGGGGCGGTGGTCCGGCGGGCGGCGCACGGGGGCGGGGGCGGCGGTTACATTAATTAGTTAGCATTATTTTTGCACTAAAAATTATCTAAGTTTTATATTGACATTTATGTCAAGTAGGTAGGGTTATATTGACACTTTTCCCAAAAAATTAAAATGCTTGAGGATGCATTTTCCGAAATGCGTCCTCCTGATGTGTGTTCTGCTGTGTTCATATTTTGGGAGATTATTGTGATTTTATTGAGATATAATTTGCACTTTAGGTGTTTTTGGTGCAGAAATTCATGGGTTGTGAAGAATTGAGAGGGAGCTATACATTATACTATTATACATTTATTGGTATGCTTTTTATATAAGTATCCCTATATAAGCATCCTTATATCCTTTTGTGTTGTAGTAAGCATCAGGCACCGTAGCACCAATCTAGGAATTTTCTCCCTAAATGGTACATAACTTATACAAATTGGTACATTCTGCACTAAATGGCCGATTTCAAAATACATAAGAGCATGTTCAAAATGAAGCCTTTCAGAGTTTACAGTGGTACTGAGTTTCAAATGTCACAAAT
Source organism: Rubia balearica (assembly GCA_032355405.1). Taxonomy (NCBI): domain Eukaryota; kingdom Viridiplantae; phylum Streptophyta; class Magnoliopsida; order Gentianales; family Rubiaceae; genus Rubia; species Rubia balearica. The sequence goes on from JAULKJ010000008.1 coordinate 12,323,981, forward strand.
CACATAATCAACTCAACATTCGTCTGGGAGGAGTTTAACGATTTCTGGGCGCGGTCTACACTCAGCATACAATGGTTGCAATCTAGCAAGGTTTAGTACTCCAGGCAATTCACTCATGTCCACCAGCTCCTCGCCAACTCTATCCCACTCAAAGCACTGAATCAGCGAGCTCAGCGCAAGCGCGATGAATTGTCGGCTAAAACCCTCAGCCGGACACCTCCTTCTACCATGGCCAAATGGCAAGAACTTTGACTTCACTCCATCCTTTTCTGCACCCAAAAATCTTTCGGCCTAAATTCATGAGGCTCTTCCCAAATGTCGGGATTGTTATGCATGAATCGAATGTTCAAGAATAGTATCGTGCCACGCGGGATGTTGTAGCCTCCCACGGTGCACTCCTCCGATGTTTCGTGCTGGCCGATCACGTTCGTGACTGCGTATAGACGGAGCGTTTCATCGATGATTGCGTGAAGGTAGGGGAGATGACTTAGGTCGGAGTCCTGAATTAGCCTGTTGGATGTGCCCAAGTGGTTTTGTATCTCCTCGTGAGCTTTATTGAGAACCTTTGGATGGTTTAGCAGAAGTGCAAATGCCCATTCCATGGCTAATGCTGAGGTCTCACTTCCACCTACTAGCATTGTCTACATATGCAAAAATGTAGTATGGTAGTTGTCACACTTAAATAGACATGGAGTTGCCGGTCATAATTCATTCCCCCAATTTATGTTATGGGATGACTTAACATATGCTCCTCCTTTTCAACTTCAACTATAAAATTGAATTGGTGTACACATATAAATAATATTATGTGGTACATTATTAAATTCGAAAAAAATCACATTTTCACAAGTTTTAATTATCTTTCATGAAAGACATTAATGATCAAACATTTTTCAATTCAACTGTTAAAAGTTAAAAGGTGAACTTTGAAATGGGACGGAGAGAGTATTAAATTTTATAATTGACGAGAAAATTTTATAAAATAAAAAATCCCCATAAATAGGAATAGTATTTAAAAGTAAAAAAGAAGAAGAAGATATTAGCCCCAACATATAAATCCGTATCCAAATTATTTACTAATAATAGAGCTTAAATACTCCACCAGTTGAGACTTACATAAGAGTTAAGAGTGGCCCAGAACCCATGCTGCATAACATGGGCACCTACTAAATTTTCATTTTAATTAATTTATATTAACAAATGCGAGCACATAGACGGAATACGACAAATCTGAAGTTTTGAATTTATGCATTCCTTCACGACTGTTGAATAATACAAATACTATCAGTCAGGGTTTTTTCCCTTTCAAATGTGCTCTCTATACTCTATAGTCAGTAATCTTCATCTTGGCGGGGCTAGCCATGTGGTTCCGCCTCTATTAAAATGTGCGCCATCTGTCACACTTCTATTTTTTATCCTATTCTCTAGTAAAATTTAACTGTACATTTAATAGATTTATGAATAATGATATTATCATGTATGATATTATTCAATTCGTCGTAATAAGTAGTTTCTAAATATCAACTTTTTATTTGCCGTTATTATACGTAGGTGAAAATATTAACCGTCAAACATATTTCTTGAACAACGTGATAATGATGGCAGTGCAAATCTAACTGGGACGTAGGGAGTATTCAACTAAATCTTGAAAATCTAATGTAACATGGCCTACGGGTTATATTTGTAAAAGTGTTGCAATAAGTTCAACTTAATATTTTTAGCCGTTAAAGCAACATTTTCAAAGTGTCATATTATCATTAGTTTGTACCTTGTACTTTTGAGTAATGAGAAATTACTGTAAGAAGGATTGGATTCGCACCTGCATCATGCCTTTGATGATCTCGTCTGTGTAATACTGGGGTTCATCCAGTTGAAGAGAGAGGAGAACGTCAAGCATGGTGTTATCCCTGTCCTCACAATCAGATCTTCTCCGCTCATCAATCAAATCTTGCAGGAACCCGTCCCGTCTTGCTTGCAACCTCTTCATAATCTTCTCCACCTTAATATGGACCCCGAGCCATCTCGCAAATGGAAGATGATCCACTAAGTTAGTCGGCACAACCTGCATGCTAGCCTCTCTGATCATCTCCCGGAACCTCCTTGCCTCCTCCGTCCTCTGCTCCTCGCCGCCGCCGTAGTACCGCTTTCCGGCGATCATCGTCATCATCACATTCATCGACAGCTCGAAGAAGGCCACCTTCATCTCAGCCCGTGGGGCCTGCGAGAGGCGGCGCAACAGCTTGTGCACCTCGCCGGCCCTCACGTGGGCGGTTTTCTGGGTCCGGCTGCTGGACAGGATCTCGATGGTGGCGATTTTTCTCAAGTTGCGCCACAGTGGGCCGTAGGATGCCCATAATAGGGTTGTGTAATCATAGCCGAGGAGTTTTCCGGCGAGGTATTTAGGCCGGTTGGCGAAAACGATGTCGTTCTTGCCCAAACATTCCTCCAGCAGGGAGGGGGAGGATATCAGGAGGATCGGGCGGGAACCGAAATAAAGCAGTAGGATCGGACCGTATTTTTCGGCGAGGCGGGCATATATGTGAGGTTTCTTCCGGAGATGAAGATGACCTATTATGGGTAGACATTGAGGAGGAATTGGAGGAAGATTCTGATTTCTGTTTGCTAGTTTGTTGATCGGAAAGTAGAGGAAAGGGAGGATGATCAGTAGGAGATACCATGAAGTTGACTCCATTCTCCTTAGTTACCGGTATGCGTCGATCTTTCACGTTGAATTTATTGTTCCTCGGACAAGTAATGAATTAGAGTCCCATGTGTGACAACATTTTAGTTTAATAAATAAGATTTAATATAGAGTCCGGCTCTTGAGAGATAATTTTTTTATAAATTATGGAAAGACCAAAATTTAAATTGCAAATTAGAAAAAAATAATAATTTTGGGTTGAATGAATTGGGTCATAAACTTATAACTATATTGCAACTAAATTTTTTCATCATTTTAATATTTTATTTAAACGCCTTTTTTTCATAAAACCAGGAAAGACTATTTTTCCAAAACTTAACCTTCAATACACGTGAAAAGGACTTAATTTACTACAAGGGCATAATTTATTGGGAATATATGGTGATCAGGTTTGACGAATTGTCATTTTGTCACTTTTTTTTTCATCAATCATTTTGTCACTGGGTTACTAGAGTATAAACAGAAAGTGTCGAAAGCATCTCAATTCTTACAACGTGGAATTGCAGTGGCTAGGCTGGCCGCTCTGGTATCTTATTTCTTCTTTGTTTAATATTCACTTGACCACATGTAAGTTCTTTGTTTCTTTTCTTTTCTTCGGAACAAATTAACATCGTTACTTAATTGTAAGCTCTCTGTCTCTGCGCGCGGTTCTACAAGTCCTTATGTGTATCCCAAAGGGTAGAGGAAAATGTTCTTGAAAATTTTATATTTCGTGCTAATTTCTTTGTGCTGGATATGAATAACGATAATCATGCAACTCATTTATTATAAAAGAGACCATTTAAATGTATCAGCACAAAAATTGGTGTAAATAGTGGTTCATTCGATATGAAATCTGATAGTAACAAGGTGGAATATAAACATCTACTCCCTCCTCCGTCCCACCAGTTATGCATATTTACATTTTCAAAGTCAAATTTCATAAATTTTACCAATAAATAATAAATTAATATATATAATAAATATATCATGTGAGATATTGTTAAATTCATCTGAACATCTATTTTCTAAATATCAATTTTTTATGCGAAATTGGTATATGTGGTTAGAGATAATGCCGGTCAAACATGATCATTGAAGACATCGAAAAAACAAATACTGTATGTCATTACTATTGAGACGGAGGGAGTATGATTCTATGAAATAAAATAACCCATTCACTACAAAAAAAAATTCCTGCTGTGACACTTTTTTTAACAGTACAGACACATAAAAGCGTCGCTAAAATGATTAGTGACGCTTTAGGAAGTGCCTCTATTTAGCATGTCACTAACATATTGTGACGCAGTAATGTGTCGCTATCGAGGCGTCACAAAAAATTGCTAAAATTGAAAGTGTCGCAAAAAAATTGCTAAAGTTGGAAGCGTCGCAAAATATTGCTAAAAATGGAAGCGTCGCAAATAAATTGCGAAAGTTGGAAGCGTGCAAAATATGTGGAGGAAAAATAGAATTATCAAAAATTACAATTCAAGTGTCCCAAAATTTCGTCAATTACAATTCAACACAGCCGTTTACAATATTTGCAATTTAAAATATCGACTTTCAGTTACTAATCACATAATTTCATGAACTTTCACCCAAAATCCCTAAAACATAAATTTCACTAAGTTCATGAATAATAAGCTATTAAAAAGGGACCAATTATCATTCTACTT
>JAULKJ010000008.1:12337045-12361948 GCA_032355405.1 Rubia balearica
AAGAAGTCCTAAGCCATCAGGTGAAAACCGAGTATGAATGGAGAGAAAGGAAAGAGTCCAGCTCCAGGTTGCAGGGGTTGATGAAGGAAATTTTGGAGGAGTAGCATTGTTGAATTTTTTTCAAATTATAGAAGGTTAAATTAGCATGTTCTTTGGATTGTTAGATGGACACTAAATGGACTGAAAAGAGACAATATGTAGAGCTGTCGAAAATAGATTGTATAGGGGCTAAGGGGGATGGCTCAAAAGTTTGATTGTTCCTTTGATTATTCTATAAAAGATATAGTTCATCAAAAATTATAATTCAGAATTACAAATAATTGAAGCATTATAACCTGAAATTGATCCCGATCAGAAAAGATTTGTTGTCGAAAGTGGTTGTGGCAGAAAGTGACGAATTAAGATGAGAAAGTTGTTGTCAGAGTTAAGGTTTCGACCATCGCCGGAACTAGAGCCTGAATTTTCCTCACTATGCTCACTAAACACAAAAAAAATTGGTTCTAATCGAGTGCTTATGTGCCGGAGCCGATGAAATTGGTGGTGGGCAGAAAGAAAGGGATTCAAGGGAGTGGTGGAGCACTTGATTTCATGATTCGAGTTTTAGCCTTATAACCCATAAACATAACCTGCGAGTTTTATTAAATTAGAACTAAAGACAGCCATCAGATTAAATTTTTAAATGCTAAGATTTATTCTCAAATAAGTGAGTGTTCTCACCTAAACCCTCTCCTAGAAGAAGTATTTTAATAAATACTAGATAGCACCCATGTCGCACAGATTCATTAACTAAAATGATTAATATAACATAATTTATATTTTTAGATAAAATTTTTGGGAAATACCGTATTGAAAAACGATATTTATTTGAAATAATAAAAGGTAAATGGTTTAAGTTGCAATGTTAAAAATTAATTGTGCGACAGCAATAAAGTTTATGACCCGATTAATGCAACCCAAAAATTTTATCATCATTTATTTTAATTTGCATTTTAAACTTTAAGCTTTCTACTATTGTTTATGGAAATACCATCTTTCAAGAGACGAAATCATAATTTTAATAATTAATAAAATTTTATGATATTTATATGAGAATTGTCTACTATGGAGTTCTTAGAATAAATTTAATCATTTAATAATATTATTTTATTTTTAAATAATGCATTATTTTTTATATTCAATAATTAATTTTTTATATTTTTAAAAATAATATATTAATTTTATATAGAATAATATTAACTTTTGTCTAGAATACGAAATATATGTTAATAATGAATCAATAATTATTAAATTAAATTTATAAAATTATGAGTATTGTAAAAATAAATAGAATAAATTCTAGTTCTTAGTTATAAATAAAGTTATAACATAACATATAAAAAAATACAAAATATAATTATAAAATTAAGTTAGTTAATTATAAATGTTTAGTCTAATATATGTATTGCAACGTATTAGTGTTAAAAAGCAATTGCTATGAAAATAATAATGATTCAAATTTTTATTAGAAATAAATAAACTCTCTAATTAAATAATATAGATGAAAATTTGTTAAAAATAAATCTACTTTAAATCATAATAATATTTAAAACCTTTAAAAATTACGTAATTCTAATCTTGGAATATATTTTTCAAAAATCATAATAATTAAAATCTCTAAATAAAGTTACATCATTATATGGTAATCACGTGAATGTTTATTGTTATGGTATTAAACATTAAAAAATAATTTATAAAAATAATTAAAATTTAACATCCCAACTAAAATTGAAGAAGATGCAGTACAAGTTTCTTTTAGAAATCCTTTATTCACTTTTATCTAAAATATTTTTTTTTGGAAATGTTATTGACTTATAAATTAAATTACTTTTCAATTGTTTTAAAGGAAAATTTAATATAATTATCTTTATTGTTAATTATAAAATAAGTATTTTATTCAATTATGTAAATAAAAAAAAGTAAAGAAAATAAAATTTATTCAGATAAAATGAATATTTTAAATTATACTAATATTTAAATAGTAAATAGGGCATCGACTAATAGTAATAATTTTAGAGGACTGTACAAAAATGTTTCTCACATATTATTTAGATACTCCTTAATTGTTTTAAAAAGAGAAATTTAATATAATTATCTTTATTGTTAATTATAGAATAAGTATTTTATTTAATTATATAAATAGAAAATATTAAAAAGATAAAATTTATTCATATAAAATGAATATTTTTAAATTATACTAATATTTAAATAGTAAATTAGGCCAGCAACCAATAGTAATAATTTTAAAAGACTGTACAAAAATGTTCCTCACATACTATCTAGATATTAATCAATTACGGACGAATATGATGCACATGATATACTTCCAGATGAACAAAGGAAATGGAACCGGCAAACAAAGCCTCACTAAAATAAGTCATAATATGAAACTAGGAGAATATTAAGTGATCGTGGAAAGGTAGAAAGTGGAGGGATTTAAGACATTGGAAATTAAGCTCTTGAAGCATTGAAATATTGGAAGAGTATAAATGAGATTTGCATTGAAAATGGAGGAACTAACTTTAAAAGATATTACATTTTCAGTTATATTTTTAAACTTGATGTAGAATTATATGTGAATGACATGTGTCAAGAATTGTGTGGGAATATTGTGGCAAGAATGACCTCTTTTAATATATGTATATAGATATAGATGGATACTCTTTTTTGAACAATTTTTAATTAGGCTTGTCAAATAATTTCTTTTAAATTCCCTTTGGCAATTCCCTCGAATTTATCGTGAGAAACATCATGTGCGTCGGCTAATTATTATGCAGTTAAGGCTAATCGAATACGAGTCAAATGAGTGATCATGTAATGCTGCCTTGATTTCTTTTTATATGCTAAATTATTTTTGTTTCTTAAGTTTCGGTTAAATTATTAATTTATCTAGTATTACTTTATGAGTCCGTCTCCTACGAGACCGTCTTACCGTAAGACCAGTGGCTAGAGTGAAAAAAGAAAAATTACAGGCAAAATACAAACCAAATTTGGGGGTCAGATTGAAATTATTTTTTCTCGGTGCCAAAAAAAAAGTGAAAAAGATGAGGGACTATCCTGCAAATAAACAAAATAAACAACAGAAACCCTTCTTTTCCTTCTTCTCGCCTTCTCCGCCATCGCCGCCTCGCCTCTCTGCCGTACCTTCTCCACCGTTGGTGTTCTGGTTGATGTCGCTCCGAATCTATGTCGTGATGGTGTGACCCTAGGATACTGGTCGGGGACTCTGTTTAAGCACCTCGGGGACGATGCGATCGTGGTGAAATGGGGCGGGGAGGTGATGAACTCGAAACCGGGGGAGACACACGGCGACGCCGATGGGGAGCGGCCGTTTCGCGGAGAAAGGGTTCAGGGGAGCCAATTATTTTAGGAATCTGGAGGAGGTGGATCCATCGGGAAATTTGGTGCCACCGGGGGATAACCTTAGGACCACGACTGAACATCCCCACTGCTACAATATTAAACTGGACCTTGATGGCACCCATGGCTCTTGCGTTCTGTTTAGGGGATCTGGGATAAATCCCAACTGCACTTGATAATTTTATTTTCCCTTCTATTTCTATGTGCTTGGAATGTAAATTATAGCCGGATGATTATTTGAGATTCCCATTAATTGATGGAAAATTTGTTTTTGCCTTGTTTCCTTTCTCCATCGTCTACGGAATTGTGCGCACCTCTTTAAGGAACTTTCAGTCAAACTCATCAGCAATCTGTATGGAAGAGAAGATGGTGACAACAATGAGTGATAACCGGAAAATAAAGACAAAATAAAGTTGAATGTTGTGGGACCAGCATATGTAATCACCCAAGAGCATCTCCTTTTGTTGCTCTGTTGTTGCTAAGAATAGGCAACTTGAAGACTTTGGCGTCTTTGAGATGGATTGCGGCAATGAAGAAATGAGGTGGTGATCGGTAAAGACGAGGGATTAAAATGACCGTGAGTTGCAGCAACAACAGAAGCCAGTGAGTTGGATAAGGAATGGATCTGAAAGAAAGAGGTATCAAGCTCACGAAGTTTCGATAATTTTCCGACTATTTTCCAATGCCATTTACCGGATATAACAATGGCTCATCATTCGGGCCTTGTACACTATTTGATCCAGGTTAAATGGGGTTTTTGTCATAATTACTAAAATCTGTAATTTAAATATAAGTAAATCAATTTTAAATTGGAAAATATCAAAATATTATTTAAAACATCAAATTAAAATTTAAAATGTCATATAAAAAAAAATTAAAATCTATAAAATCATTATTGCTAATATCAAATAAAAATAAAAATTTAGATAGTGAAACATAAAAAAAAATACTATACATATAAAAAAAACTAAACATCAAATAAAAATCTTAAAAATACAAAAATTAAAATAGTAAAAACATTAAATATAATACTATACATATCAAATAATAATAGTAAAACATCAAATAATATACTAATTTATAAAATAAATAAAAATATAAACCAACTAATTTTCCAAATGCTCAATTGATCTAAAACTATATTGTAGGGACTTGATTATTTACTGCATAACTGAGATGTTATATTGCGACGCGGTGATTTTTTTCTTCAAAAGTACTGATGAGAACTTGATATACATCATACACTAACAACTCAAAATCAAAGGAAATCAATGAATCATCACTGCCACAACAAATACATATAAAATTAGCATATAAAAATGTGAATCACCATAATTATCAAACCATTAAACATCATTATGTACAAAAAGGTTCAAATGCCCTAAAACCACTAATATAAAAATTGAAAAATTCAAATCAACCTAAAACATCAACAACAATCTAGTGACCCGACTCTAACAAATAAACCAATATTTATAAAAACATCATTCTCACACAATACATCCTAAATAATCAAATTTTATTTTCCCCTGACTTGTTTTCCTTCGTTACTTTCTTATTCACAGACTTGCCTTCTCTCATGTTGGTTTCGAACAGGATGACTATTTTACTCCATCAGCGGAGTGATCTAAGATCAATTTTCGGTCCTCTGTTCAAGGGAACATCTTCGGGAGCATGATTTCTTATAGAATTTTTGTAATATCTCAATGACATTGTAGAACTCTGGTTTGGAAAGTGTTCATGTGAAATAAATATAAAACATCACATACAGTAGTTAAAACATCAATATATGAAATTAAAGCATCACAATAACACACATAACATCATTGACAACTACATTGGGAAACATCAAATATAGTAGTTAAAACATCATTATCAAAATTTAAAAATATCAACAGTACACCCTAAAATATCAAAAGAACAAAAATGGACAGCAGTTGCATACTTCAAAGCATCAAACATTCAAATTATAACATCACATCAACACACATAACAATACTTAAAAACTAAAACATGAAACATCAAACAGAAAACGAGAAACATCAACAACATATCTAAAACATCACATCTGAAAAATAACAAAACTTACAGTTGCTACTTCATTCTCGATTGCAGCAAGAGTGCGCAAATATTCTTAGACATCTAAAAAATAGCAACTACAACAAAAAATTAAAACAAATCGTAACAAAGCCTTAAGATATCACACACAATCAAAACAAAACAACAATTGCACAATTAAGCATGAAAACACAACAAGCATTAAATGCTGAAATTAAAAAATCACATACATTAATAAAAAAATATCAATATATGAAGTTAAAACATCACAATAGCACAGAGCACATAACTGACAACTACATTGTAAAACATCAAATACAGTATGTAAAATATCAACCACAATATCTAAAATATCACATCCCAAAAATAACAAAACTTACAAATGCTCCTTCCTTCTTGACTGCACCAATAGTGGGCAAGCGTTCTTAGACATCTAAGAAACAGCAACGACAACATAGAAATTACCACAAATCATAACAAAACCCTAAGATATCATACGCAATCAAATACAACAAAACTGAATAGCAATTGCACACTTAAAATACTACAAGCATCAAATACTGAAATTAAAACGTCACACCAACACAAATAGCAGTACTTAAAACCTAAACATCAAACATAAAACCTGAAACATCAACAACTGTATTTAAAACATCACATCTGCAAAAATAACACAAATTTACAAATCCTCTTTCCTTCTCGATTGCAGCAACAGTGGACAAACATTCTTACACATCTATGAAACAACAAAAACAACACAAAAATTATCACAAATCGTAACAAAATCCTAAAATATCACACACAATCAAAACTGAACATCAATTGCACACTTAAGCATGTAAAAACAATAAGCATCAAAGTTGAAATAGAAACATCACACCAACACATATAACAAACACTTAAAGTCTAAAACATGAAACATCAAGCTGAAAACGAAAAATATCAATAACTGTATCTAAAACATCACTGCTGAAAATTTACGAATCATCCTTCTTTCTCGATTACAGCAGCAGTGAGGCAAGTCGTCTTAATACATCAAATTAAAATTTAAATAAAATAAAATATATCAAATAAAAGTAATTAAACATCAAATAAAACATGCGTGAATTTTAAAATATCAAATTATGCATCAAAATGTAAAATTAATATGGGAAAAATAAATTAAACATCAATATTAAAATCTAAAAACACAATTAAACATCAAAACATACATTAAATAAGAATATAATATTCGATTTCAAAAAAAAAATTTAAAAAGAAACATCGATATTAAGTTTTAAAACATCATGTTGAAAAAAATAAAAATATCAATTAAAATTAAAATTTAAGTATAAATTTAAAATTCTATAATAAAATATCACTAACTAGTGTCAACGTGTATAAAGTGTCAAAATTTTAACATACAAACACAAGATTTACAATAAAAGATCAAAAATTAACTTTAAGACACATAATTTTAGTGAAAAAAAGGATTTTGAAAAAACATCACAAGGTTTTGTTGAAACATCAAGTACTGAAATTGAAACATCAAGTCTGGTGTTAAAAAACCGCGCATTGCGCAGAAATGAGGAAAAAATTGATCAGCGAATTTCTCTGACCCGGATTCTTGACCCACGAGATTCTTATGATCCGGAATCATTAATTCCCCAATTATTTATGCCCAGCACCCTCCAGAACATGGTATTTGCACCCTGATCCCTCCTTACTCTCCTAAACTTTCTTAAATTATATTTGGAACTATATCTCTAATTAAACTTTATTATATTGCACATTAATCATTGGTCTCGCTGTGAGACGGTTTCGCACAAGACTTTGTCTATGGTAAATCCCGATTTCTTTCAAGGTTCATCTTCTTCTGAGATTTTGACTATTGAGCTTCTAAATATGGTTAAACCTTACAAGAAATGCCCTTCAGCGACCAGCCTCGAGTCGAGGTGGAGACTCAGTATTCATCACTCTCAAATTCATGAATAATTCCAGCTTCTACTTCATTGGTCAACACAAATCCCATTATCGAGAAGCCAACATCTAGTCATCATCAATTTCTTCTTACTATTTGATGATGGTTTAATTCACTAAACCCAAATAGCTTGTTAGGCCTATTTTAACCCAATAAAGGTATAGGAAAGGTCAAGCCTGATGGTCGCATTTAATGGTAATTAAGAGGTAGAGTTGAAGAAAAAATACTACTAGGGTTACTCGGTATAAATACAGTACGCATACATTTTAGGATTTACTTTACTTTATATGGTATTCATACAATTTTGTTGAGTTAAGCATCAGAGAGTTTTCCTACGGGACTTTCTGGGCTTATTTCTTTGCAGATCACGACCAAAGAACTTGACGGTGCTATTTGATCGGTTTCGAGACGCATCACTATTCCAACCCATCTATATTCAAGGCGAACTTGCAGGAAAAAGGGAAAGCATAAATAAACCTTGAAAATTTTCTTCATAGGGTGTTGGAGAAGATTAAAGCTTTGTTTGGCATAGCCTTTTAACTGTTGTGTTTATAAGCAAAATACTTTTTGGTGTTTGGTAAAGTGTAAAAACGAAAAAAAATTTAAAGCATAAGCTATTTTTGGGGGGAAAGCAGAAGGTGGTCTCCCCCTGCTTTAAAAATAAGTCAGTTTTGCTTATAAGTACAGTTCTACCAAATAGAACCTAAACCCCTAAACCCTAAACCCTGTAGGGAAAAAGGAAAGCAGAAATCAACCTTGAGAAATTTCTTCACAGGGTGCTGGAGGCTATGTTTGGCAGAGCTTTTTAGCTAATGTGCTTATAAGCAAAGCACTTTTTGATGTTTGGTAAATTGTAAAAAAAATAACTTTTTTGAAAGCATAAGCTATTTTTGGGAGAAAAAAAGCAGAAACTGGTCTCCCCCTTCTTTTAAAATAAGTCAGATTTGCTTATAAGCAGCTCTACCAAACAAAGCCTAAATTTCCTCACTTACTGTTGAACTTGATACTTTCTGCCTCATCAAAGAAGAACTTTCCATCCGCCACAAAAAATAAAGGTGAAGGCGCCAGCTTCTCCCAGGTCGTTAGTGAAAAAGGTGACCTTACTGCTTTGGATGGAGAGGAACTTCTCCAAATCCGATCCCAACTAATCAGTGGGTCTCCTACCTTTCCTGGTGACAAACTACTCTAATTTGAGAAACCACCACTTGAATTTATTGAAATTCAGTGAAGTCTGAAACTCCATCCATTTAAATAGTTGGAGTCATTCTCCAAAAAAACACCTAGTTGCTATACCACCAACGAACCACCACCATCAAACTAGAGCCACTACGGCCGCACTTTTATGTACCCACTACGAGTCGAGAAACAACAGCAGAGATCACCAACTCAATCCCACAACGCCAGGTAATCCCTATCAACATTTTTTTTCCAAAATTTACAAATTTTAACAAAGAGGTAACTTGAACCATCTTATAAAAGTGTGGACTAACCACTTAGCAAAGATCCAATTTACATTTTAACTAATCACTTTATCTAATATTTTGAGTAGAATTCCTTTTTTTTAAAAAACAAAAAAGGTATTTGGAGTGGAGTTGTTTACTCTCCACTATATTTTAAGTCACTTTAAATAATGTGTAAAGGACATGATTTGATTATGCACTTATTTAGAGAAGATCTTATGAACCTAGTTAAACATACCCCAACTGCTTTCCTATCTTCTTCTGTCCTTACAAAAGAAAATAAATTACCGACGGTCCTTTTAGTCATTCGCTGCATTAGGCTAAGGTTATTTCCGAGAAAATTTTGTATGTGGACATTTTATGTATGTGTAGGTGTGGGTCAAATGATAATTTGACAAGTGCCCATTTATAATTAAAAATAATGTGAGAAAAGTGGGGATGCATTTAGGTGTGATTTTAATTGGACACTTGTCAAATTATCATTTGATCCATAGCTACGCATATTTAAAATGGCCACATACAAAATTTTCACATTATTTCCCTCTATTTATGGTAATGAAATTATTAAATCTAGACCATCTAGCAAATCCGTTGTAGTCTAGGTGGTTAGGATACTCGGCTCTCACCCGAGAGACCCGGGTTCAAGTCCCAGCAATGGAGCGACTTCATTTTTTGTTGAATAGAAACCACCAAATAATTAACTCTAAGAATATCCTAAAACTATAATAATCCCTCACAAGAGCGGTTCATTTCCAAGATCATACATCACATCTTTGCTTGCTTTTCTTAAGATTTTCTCAATGGCCTTAAGCAAATATGCCTTTCTTGTACAATTTATCCCCACCTTCTGCTGGTGAATTATAACTTTGGTTCACAGCTGCAACTGAGTGCGATGCATTTTCCACCACTTTTGAACCAACAACTGCTTTGGCATTCCAATACCAAGGTTGAAGCAATGGTGAGCACATTTTTGGACAGTATGGTGAAGAGGGATGGAGCATCACTGATCCCCAATCCCGCTCCCCCATCTTCGGCTCCTTTATCCTCCTCCTCATCAACAAGTTCCCCACATCTTCTTTCTCTATCTCTGTTATGCTTCTCACCATTGATATACACAGGAGAAGCCCCAACACCACATCTTCTTCGGGTAACACTTCCATTGTCAGCAGCCTCCAGTTCAGAAGCGCGGTCGCTTTTCCGCTAGGATTCTCCTCTGAGATTCTTACTAGCGTCACGAATCCATCTTCTTGTTCTTCTTTCTCGGGTTCATCATCATCGTTTGGTCCTTTCCTCACTTGGTACTGCATTTTCCTCCCTTTCAGCAACTTTATCTGAAACAATGTTGCAAGCTCGTTAACTTGATCATGCACGATGCATTTGAAAACTTTTTAGAGTTCTGTTTTGGGAGGGAGATACTAAATCATATTATAAGAAGTGTGACATAGTATCCTACCATTGTGTCTGTAGTGCTTTTGTTTTTAACTTCAAAGTTGAAACCAGAGGTAGACGTTGTCGATCCACCACGAACCAAAAGTTCATTCCCAGTTGATAAGTTCCATGAAGCTTGCCACCCTTGAGGTGGTTCTTGAGGTGTTGCAGTCCCTACAACTTTCTCTATACTAGATATAATTAATATATGCCAATGAGAGCAGATATAGAGCTTTGGACAATCTTGATAACAACGAAACACACATAAAGAGAGACATATTCACGTACCAGGAGCGGTACCAATCGAGCCAGCAACATAGGACCAAGAACCTTCGCGAATCTCCGTGATCCTGTCCTCCCATTTCACAGCTGATGGAGTTTCGCCTCCTCGTCTCCAAATTCCACCTCCCATTCTGTCATTTTTGTCAAAAGTTCAACATGAAGAAGTTACGATACAACGTATTACATGCTAAATATAGAAAGTGACAAGTGTTGTATTGTTAGTTACCTCATTCGAACTACAAAAGACTCTGTTCCTGCGTGATCAAGGACAGTGCGGGACAGCCACCGACCTTCCTGGGGTCTATACTGGTTCATTTTCAGGATGACATCTGATACCATTTTTCCAGAATCATCAGTGACTCGGTCCGCGACACATTTCAGCAAGTAGGGTGCTTGAACAGGAGGAGTGATTGAAGCAGCCAATATAACAGCTTGATCAATTTCTTTTGACATGGATAAAGAACGTGTCCGTAGTAAATCATTCCAGAGAAATGTAATACTGTTAACCTTGCCACTTCGCTTAAACCAGTGGACACCTTCCTCACGAAGTTCAAGTATTGCTCCTTTGGTTCCAAACTCGCAGTAAAGATGCCAGGCTTTATGCCATGATCCTGACTTAAACTCCACTGCCGGTTTATCTAGCTTGAGTTCCTTGTGACATCTAGCTAACTGAAGGCGAAGAAATTCCTTTGAGATATCCTTCTTCATCGTTATAGGCTTCGTCTTTAGCTTGACAGATATACAGAACTGCATGCAGAGTAGAGTAATGGTGGATAAAAGACTTAAAACAACAATCCTCCGTGTGCTTTCCATCAATAACACTGAAAAAGCACAGTGTTTGTCTTTCTATGTATCTGGTTAGATTACTTTTAAGATTCTGTTACAGCTCTTTTTTCGTCATCAATTACTTAATAATTCAACTGCAAGTCAAATTTGATCAAAGATTGAACAAGAAATAAGGAATTAGAGCTTAGAACTTTCCCGAATGACTCTTTTTCAATCATTCTTGGCTACATTCTCCATAACTAAGTAAAACAAGAAGAGTAGCTGACTAACCTCGAGTAAGAACCTCGGCCTCAAAGACTTGTACTTTGTATTAACATCGATATCTGTAACATCCCAATATAAAGGTGGTTTCATATCACTTCTTCCAATGGCTAAAGAACCAGCTTTCTCATATGGCTCATCAAATGCTTCCTCCCAAAGAACTTTTGTTTCTTCGATCACTTCTTCCTTCACGGCATCCCATGCTCCATACAGTTTTCTGATATGTCCTTCAAACTCCTTACAGTCTACGGCATATGCTGAGGGATAGCTCTAACAAAATGAATAAAGGACAATAAACAAACAAATCTACCACTTGATAACTTACACTACTCCCTCCGTCCTATAAAAAGAGTCCACCTTCCAATGCTCAAAACAGCAAAAAGTGGACTGCCTTTTATGTGACGGAGGTAGTATTAGTTAAGTAGTTATTGACGCATTTACTGTACACGGACGGTATCAAGTTTACAAACATCATTTCTTTATTGTTTCTGATATTATACTTTAAAATCAAACACATTGCTGAAAGTTACCATAATGTTGCATCTTAATGAACCATGGTTCCACATGGTGCACATTAATACTTTATTAAAATCTCAAGTACAGCTAACTAACAGGGCTTTAGAGTTTAGACTATTGCATTGCTGAACTATTTCCCCTTGAGATCCCGAAACCTTACCAATCCGCGCCAATAGCACCAACCAACACAGAGATGAACTTTACGAAGATCATTATTCTAACATAGAGGTTCTTTTCCAAATTTCCATAGGTTCCCAATCGTGTCACATACGTTCAATTAGTTTTTTACAGGAAGACAAATCCGGGACCCCGTAAAACTGTAAAGGCAGGTTACAAGAACGAAATGAAACATTCTGAACATGAGGGACCATTTTGCACAGGCAATCATCTCAACATAGACAGCGTAAGGGAAGAAATAATACTACTAAGAAGTAGAAAATGTAGAATTCATTTCATTTCACCTACCTGATGGGTAAGCAGCATTAAAAGAATCTCTGAAGTGGGCACCAAATGGGAGCATCTTTCGGCAATTCTATTCATACTGCACAAAAACTCTTTATATCTCTCCCTTGCAGCAATCAAATACACAACCTCATACCTATAAGGCTCACTGAATTTAGCATATAAACATCTTTGCTTCAACAAATGATTCAGAATATCCTGATCAACATCAACAGGGTTTTCCGAATCTGAATCCACCTCATTCTCAAAAGGCTCAGATGGGTATCTTTGCTCCCAAATCTCCCTGCCCCTGTTCACTGCATACTCTTCATTCTCCTCATCAAATATGGGAGCTCTCCCAATCAACTTCGAAAACCTCGACTCGCAATATTCCCTGTAACCGACCTGAAATCAGGAACAGAATTCAGTCTACTCGTAGTCAAGAACAATATCTCCAATCAGTGAAGTGAAATTCATGGAAACTTACTGGATTTAAGGTATGACAGAACCAAACCCACTCAACATCAAAAGGAGGAAGTAACCTTGGAGGGGTTGAACGTGGGCCCACCACAGTATAATCAGAGATTAATGGCATCCAAAGCTGATCATATCTGCATAATCCCACAATAATTTCTTGCTCCGACATCAATTTTGACTTTGAGCATAAATTGATCAGTGACAAGAAAGTAGTTGAAGAAAAATGGTACCTTTTGATGGACTCAAGAATGGTGGATTTGTGGTGGAGCCAGGCCGAGCCAGCAACAAGTCTCAAGAAGCCGAGATTGTGCCTTGCCGCAGCAACAAGATCCAGGGTGAATCGCACAGTTTCTTGCTCGGACATGTCCCCGAAGCTTCTGCTTGATCCCACATCCTCTGTTTCAGACATGATTGTTATTATTCTTCTTAGTCTAAATCCTCCAAATGGATTCCCGACAACGTTGTCAAGATTTATAGTAAGAGTACTCTGCTTTGAGCATGCAAGCAGTGGCACGGGAACATGACATGTGGAGTATTTGATGTGACAGCTTCTACAAGGTATATTTGTTGTATAGGACCGAATAAATTATAAAAGTGGCAAATTATACAATTTTTAATTATTTTTTTATAAATATCAATCCCAAACTAAATTGCACACATACTATTTTGTTAATCACACTACCAAACTGTTATATAGCCTAATTAGACAAGGACAGTTAAAGGAATTACTTTCTTGTTGGACTACTCGGGCAAGAAACGGTTAAGGCGGTGGTGAGCAGGTGAAGGAGGGAATCAAATGCAACTAGGAAGCTTAACTGATCAGTAGTTGGTAGCTAGAATTTGGTTAGATTAGAATACTGATCATGGAAAAAGCATGCATGTTTTGTGTGATCTCTGAATTCAGCTTACTGCTTCTTCAACCCCTCTGATTTCTTCCTCTCTAAGCTTCGTTTCTGACCATTCATTGGTGTAATTCTTCTTCATTCTACGAAAATACTTATTCTACTCCCTCTTTAGCATGTTAGTTGTAACAAATTGGTATCTGAGCTTGCGAATCCTCGAAAAATAGCAAAGCATATTCGACTGAGATCCATAGAGAATAACTTGAAGGATCAGGACTCCAAAATTGCTAGTCTAGCTCAAAATTTGAAGTCTCATTTGGAAGTGCAAGGAACGCAGATGTATGCTGTTGTGGAGGAAACATATGGAGCAATAAAGAATGATATAGAGTCAGTTCATGACTCAGAAAATGCAGCAGATGGAAGAGCGGATTTCAATACTTTTTCATGAGAATATGGGAAAATAAAAAAGCTTAACTGCTCAGTAGTTAGTAATCAGAATTCGGTTACATTAGGAAGTATTGATAACGTTTTTGATCAAGGGAAAAGCATGTGTGCTTTGTGTGATTTTTGAACTCAAAACACTGTTTCTTCAACCTCTCTGCTTTCTTCCTCTTAAGCTTCATTTATGCCCATTACTTCTGTAAATCTTCTTCATTCTATGAAAATACCCATTCTATTCCTTGTTTAATTCACTGGTAGTGACACAAACTTTCCCTCTCCTCTCAGAAATCCTACTTTTCTTCAATCTTTTCTCACATATTTCCATTATGGGGAGATGGGAAAATGTTTGTTTTTTCAATTGATATTCTTCGAACGTTTGTGTCATTGAATAAGTGTAGAATTGTCTCCATACATCAATAATGTTTTTCAACTTGATAGATTAGATAGTTGTGTTCATGATGATCACTAAATTTATTTTTTCAAGACGATGTATTTTTTCTGATCTAATTGTACAGATCGTGTGTTCGTAATTTCGTTTGTGTTTTTGTATTAGGAGTTTTATTTCTTTTGATGGGTCAATCTGTGTTTTTCAAGGTGTTTACAATTTGGAAAACATAAATTCTGTAATGAATCAAGTGATGTTACGATTGTTAAAGATCTCTTTTTGGCATAGTGATATTGATGTGTGATATGCTCCTCTCTACCAAGTGGTCATGATTTTCGCAGGGAAGCAATTTAATATCCCGATGGTGATGTACTACAGTTTTATTGGATCTCAAATTTGTAATATTATGGACAATCAATCTGGTTGAAATGTAAATTAGATATTCTTGCAATAGATTAGTTATTGCTATATTGATGCTAATTAGATTGGATGTCAGTTCCACTTATTTTAATTGCGGTTGGACATTTACCCCAGCACATATGAATGATTATTTTTAAAAAATAATAATTAAACTTTGATCAAGCAACAATATTATCGTATGTAACATTGTTAAATTCATAATAACAAGCAACTTTTAATGAATAATTTTTTGTGTGCCGTTATTACGTAGTTTTAAATTTTAACATGCAAACAAATGTTGAAATTTGTAAAAAACTTTCCTTGCGATTTAGTTTAGGAAGGTTTGTGCACTAGATAAGTCCGGCCTATTAGCAAGTCCAACAAATTCTCTAAAATTTTCTCTAAGATAGGGAATGAAAGTCAATATTCTCTATATTTTTTGACTCAACTCCAACATCTTCCCTATTTTGCATGATCTGGCATTTAATATACATAGTTTCCTTTTAATTTAAAGCTAAGAGTTGACTTTTAATCACACCAAAATATATTTAAAAATTAACACTAGTTAGTTTTTTTAATTAATCTAACAAATTAAAAACTATAAGTTACATATTAATTAGAAACTCGTATTCTTTTCTTTTTTCTTATTTTCACCCAATTTGAAATAATAGACGAATAAAATTCAAAAAATTCAACAAAGTTTTCCATATTTTTATCATACTCATGTATAATTACATAAAATTTACGCTCAACCTATTCACTATCTACTAAACCTAGTACAAGAAATTACATTCAACATTCATATTGTCATTTTTTCCCTTCCAAATAAGAAACAAATATATATTTTTAAAAAATATTTATGTCTAGCCTACTTTTTATAATGATGACTCATTTTGATTGATTACGGTATCAATGGTATGGTGGTGTGAGTCATGTTTATATTATAAAAAATAATAATTAGATTTTTAAAACGATCAATATAACAAATTTTAAACTAAAAGTTAGAATTTCATTACAATAACAACATCTGAAAAAATCAAAAACTATAAACTATAAATCAAAGAAAATAATTTCAACATTCTAAACAAATCATTATTGGCATCAAATCATTATTGACAAAATCCTTAAAATATATATATAAAGAATCATCACATCCGAGCTCGAGATTGTAGTAGTTTTCTCTAAATATTTTTCGTTGAAAGTCAAATGTACTTTATAGTAAAAATAGGAAAATGAAGAAAATATTAGATTTAAATTTAATAGAAGAAAAATGAACATTGTGTTATAATTTGATGCATTCAATTGAAATTGCATTAAATTTTCATTCCCTATAATAGTTTTCTCTTTCTACAAATACAGGAAAGCAAATTTTCTCTCTCATCAAAATTCCTATTTTAGGGAATGGGATAGGGAAGCTCTTGAAGCTCAAAAACCATGTAGAATCCCTATAATCAATGAAAATCTTTATTATAAGGAAGCTCTTGGACTTGCTCTAATTCGTGAAATGACAGAGAATTTGACTAATATAGAACTTTTCAGTGGAAGGTCACTAACAAATTGTGTGGACAATTAACAATTACATATTATAAAATGAAGAAAATGCTCATCAATAATAAGTGTAAATTAACATTGAATCTTTTTGTAGATGGACAACTACATTACATTTTAATTTGACTATAGACAATATTAATTAGTTTTATACTCCCTCCGTCCCAACAATAATGACATATTTTCTTTTCACGATTTTCAATAATCATGTTTAATCATCAATATCTCTAGCTACATATACCAATTCTGAATTAAAAAATTGATATTTTAAAAATATATGTTACGATATCACCTGATATACTTATAATATGTATATTAATTTATATTTATGGACAAGGTTTATTAAATATGACTTTGAAAAAGTAAATATGTCATTATTGGTGATATCAAATTCCACGTATATGTGAAATCGTGTATTTTAACTGTAAACATTACAAAACAAAAATACTTATCCAATTAACTAGAGCCATGAGCACATAACTAAACCAAAGTAACGTTACAAAAACAACCATTTAATCAAATAAATAATAAAATGACACTAGAATATATGAATATATTCCATACTTGTTTGAAATGATTAAAACATACAATAGAATTAATTTAAGAAAATAGTTAACTTTTTCCATCTTTCTATGGAAAAATAGGAAAAAGAAAATTAAGAGAAGGAAAAGAGGTTTTACCTTGGGTTGAGAGGCTCTTACCTTTTCCATCTTCTGATTATAAATGCATATACCTTCTTACACGTGTGTGTGTATATATATATATATATAGGGGAGGGTTCAGGTGAGAACACTTATTTATGTGAGAGCATTCATTTATGTGAGAACAAATCTGAGCAGTTGATCAATTAAGTTGATGGCTGTGATTTATTGATAAATAACATATACTTCGCGGATCCAAATCGGATCATAAGAAAAATGCCGGGTCATTTTTCTCGAGAAAAAACACTCATTCCGCTCCACCATTCTTGTCTTTTCTTCTACGCCATGAAAATACCTCAGATTTTCGTAGTATCGATTTCATCCGCGTAACAGATTAAGACTGTAAAGTATTAAATTATGTAGTCCATGCCATTGCCACATCAATGAGTAGATCTCTGCAAAATTCTAGACTCCATTCATTTTATCCAAATTGGGGTCCATTTGGAATTCTATAACAGCATGAGTTAATGTTGGAAGGTTCAAATACTGTAAATAATTTAGTTTGGGCTTACTCGGATGCCACTGACTAAAAACATGAAAGTTTTTGTTTGATACAATTAAAGTGAAATGTACACACTGCTATAATTAAAGTGAAATGTATCCAAAATGTTTATGTAACCAATTATTTCCAATTTAGTTAACCATTTCTATGGTTATTTGTAAATAAATATATAAAATAAGCACCTATCGCTTACATTGTAAGTACATACAAGCGATATTTGAAACATCTACAAATTTTACTTTAAGCATCAAGTTGTTTTCGTAGCACATGCAAGATAGATAAGAAGTACCTATAGGTTACTTTTGAAGAACTTAGCAATAATGGTTGAAGCACCTACATGTACTCTAAGCACCAAATTGTTTTCGTAGCATGCACAAGTTATAAAAGAAGTACCTACATATTACATTTTAAACACTTACAAGCAAAGGTTGAAACACCCACGAGTTGTACTCTAAGCACCAAGTTGTTTTCGTAGCACGCACAAGTTATAAAAGAAGTACCTATATGTTACATTTGAAGCACTTACAAGCAATGATTGAAGCACCTACGAGTTGTATTCTAAGCACAAAGTTGTTTTCGTAGCAAACAAGTTATAAAAAAACACCGATGGGTTACATTTAAAGCACTTACAAGCAGTGGTTAAAGTACCTAGCTACGAATTGTACTCTAAGCACCAAGTTGATTTAGCAGCAAACGAAAGTTATAAAAGCACCTACATGTTACATTTGAAGCACTTACAAGCAGTGTTTGAAGCACCTACGAGTTGTACTCTAAGAACCAAGTTATATTCGTAGAACCCTCGAGTTATAAAAGAAGCACCTACAGGTTACATTGGAAACACCTACGAGTTGTACACTAAGCACCAAGTTGATTTCGTAGAACTTACTAGTTGTGGTGAAACAACTATGAATTTAAGCACCTTAATATCTTTCTTTTTTATAAATATTTTTATAGCACAAATTTTATGGACGAATCATTTCCATGCTACACTTGAAGCACTTACAAGTTATGATTGAAACACCTACTTTAAACACCGTGAAATAATATATACTCATCATCTCATTTGCTACTGTGTTATTCAAGGGGGAAAAACCATAAAATACAATAGCATACACTTCATATTCCCAACTGCTTGATTTTCAGTCCAAATCAAGCCTTCAACTTCCAGCATTTCACATATCAACTAACATCATATCTCTTACGAGCACTAACAAAACAACTTGGTTCTTCTAACGTAACTTGAAGCACGTACAAACATAACTTAATCACTTAAAAGAATTAAAAGAAGTACCTATAAGTTACATTTGAAGCACTTACAAGCGACGATTGAAGCACCTTTGAGCTATACTCTAAGCACCAAGTTGTTTTTGTACGCTCGTAAGATTCAAAAGAAGCACCTATAAGTTACATTTGAAGCACTTACAAGAGACGATTGAAACACCTTGGAGTTATAGTCTATGCACCAATTTATTTTTTGTAGCTCAAATAAGAATTAAAAGAAGCACTTATAAGTTACATTTGAAGCACTTACAAGCAACTTTTGAAGTACCTTTGAGTTATACTCTAAGCACCAAGTTGTTTTGTTAGTGCTCGTAAGATTCAAAAGAAGCATCTATAAGTTACATTTGAAGCACTTACAAGAGACGATTGAAGCACCTTGGAGTTATAATCTATGCACCAGGTTGTTTTCATAACAGAGAAGTTATAAAATAGAGTGGGTCTCCTGACAGGCGGACTGTCCATAAACTTATGGACAATCCATTGTACTTTTTTTACTTATACAATGTATTTGTTATGTTACATAAAAATAGAATTTTTTTTATAAAAATTATATCATATATTTTATATTTTCACATTTAAATACACATTATTACTTTTTTTACATTTAAAATTATAATTACACGATAAAACTACCAAGTTGCAACATGGCGAAGCTTTGAAAGTGTAATCATATAGTTGATGCCGCAAAGTTATATGGTCAGGATATTGAAAGCTCTGATAACATCTCAAATTAATCATGTCTTGCAACATCACGTGCTTTGAAATCATCGCGAGGCTTGCTGGGCAAACCGTAAAGATGAGTCAGCAGATACTCGCTTCCAATATTATCAGTAAGTGATTAGTTTACCGGTCATAATATTTTTAAATGTGAATCGTTGATTTAGTTAAATCAATGATAGGTGTTCTCACATGATCCCAATTCTATATATTCTCACGCAAGGAGTGGACGAAGATATGCTGTCGAGACATTAATTACATTAGGTTTACGCAAATAGTTAGGTTAGATTAGTCATGTAATATTAGTTTTTCAGGTTAGATTAGTTTCCGTATGCTTTGGTACGTTGTGTCTCAATTCACACTGCAATTTAACTATTTATTTAGTCAAAAACTTTTTAATTTTGACCCTAAAATTGAATGGGTGTATAAGTATAAATATTATTGGGTGATACCTTGTTAGATTTATTATACTAGTTTTAATTGAATGGGTGTATAAGTATAAATATTATTGGGTGATACCTTGTTAAATATTATTTTCAAAATATCAATTTATTACAAGTTTTAATTATTCTTAATAAAATATATTAAGGAACAAATATTTTTTTAGTCAATTGGTAAAAGTCAAAGTGTTTAGTTTGATTTGGAACAAAGGGTAATTGGGAGATATTTGAATAAATATTTCGTTAGCACTGGAGTACTCGGCTTTGCATCCAATCCAATCCAATCTGATTTGATTTATTTACTTTGTTATTATTCTGTTACATTAATCATGTTTTGTTTATGTTGGTTATTTGTTTAGTTTAATTATTATGAGTAGCTAATTTTTATATTGAATGGAATAATGGACATTCGTTTATTAATGGTGAGGCCTAATTGTTTATAATTAATTTTATATGTTCTTGATTATTTTTGATATAATTTATTTCTGATGTGTTTAATGCTGATTAACTTACTATCATTGGGATATTGATAGCCAATTCCACCAATACGTAATCGTTGGAAAGAGTTAGTAAGCAGTGAGTTCTTGTGGAAACTATAAAAATAACTAGTTTAAACTATAACGGCAAGATGTGGAATAATTAAGTGTGTGTTACTACTTGCAAATACTTGGATAATTGCTATATCAGGTTTTTTTTATTCTTAATACTATTGAGGTGTGTATCTGTTTCAGGGAATACTTTATTGGGATATCTTGGTAAGAGAAACAATTGGTTAATTATAATTGGTCATTTGTCAACAAGGTAAGAAAGAATTGGAAGGGTAAATACTTGTCGTCCTATAGCTGATAGATGTATGTGAACTGATTTATATTTGCGCCGATAATCGATGTTTAACTAATTTGAGTTATTCCAAACCGATTACTTTCATCATATATTTTCTTGATTTTTATATTTGTTAATTTGCATTTTAATTCGTATTTGATATCTTGTTAGTTGCATCTTTAGTTGTAAGGCATGGTGCCTACACCAAAAGTGCTCTATATTAGTAGGTGTTTTAATTATAGTTATTGCTCTTTTTCTCGTGGGATCGACTCTGCTACTACTGTGTTAATCTCATTTTTAGTTTGCACATTATTTTGGTGACTGAAACGACATTCACCAAATTGGCGCCATTGTCGAGGAACGATTTGTCAATTCCTATAAATTTTTACCTACTAATCTGTGTATTCGCTACAAGAAGCAGAACCTTTAACCTCGGTTCTACAGGACCTTGTACCTCGATTTTCAGTCCTGGAAGAACCGAGATAAGTACAGTCAGAGTAAAAGGTCTGTTTTTTTACCTCGGTTCAGAACCGAGGTAAAAAATATTTTACCTCAATTTTTAATCGACGTCGATAAGTATTGTGACCGACGTCAGTCAAAGGTAGTTTGTTGACCGGGGTAGATTATCCCTGCGACATCGTTAAAACCAATGTCGTCTTCCACATGGAAACGACGTCGGCCATAGCATGAAGGTATGCGATGGGTCAAAAAAAGGTGCGACCTCGTCCAAATCAACGTCGTTCATATAAAATGCAACATCGCAGATCATTAAAAGTGACATTGCAGATCATTAAAAGTGACATCTCATGCTAACAAGGAACGGTGATAAATACAATGTCGTTTTATGTAACCGACGTCACTCAGAACACCTCGGTTCATGCAACGTCAATTTAATGTCATTTTAGCAAGTGAACCCGTGCGAAATCGCATATGAATCGGGTAGACATTGTTTCTCATGAAGTATTGAAATATTTAATATTTGATGACGCAACAAATCCTTGTCGATAGCAATTACATTGTACTACAAATATATTAAAATAATGATTGTTCAAGCAATAATTCTTATTTTCCTATTACTGCAGATACACGTGTAATCATGGATGTACAAATTATGAAGCCAAGAGCGTACGACATAAATCTAAACATGGAATGCAGGAAAGCGACATTGCATGGTGAAATGACCGAGGTCGTAGTATCCGATTGACAAGCGACACCAGACATTCATATGCATTCCAGTTAGATCCCGCCAAATGCAACTTCGGTAACCATTCAGTCGTATCTCGTACTTGATGATGTACTGACTTCAACATGTGTTCATACAAAAATTTGATTATTTTTCACAATCAACCCTAATATGAGCCCTAAAATCATTGCATGATATTGGCAACACAATCAATATACACTATATAACATGTAGCAAAGTCAACATACTTGATGAAAATATTCAGTCATTGTAGAAGGTATGTTCATAAAAGTGCTAAATGAACATTGAATGGTGGGAAAAACTAACTCAATTAGTTTTAACCTGGGGATGCTCCATCTTAGGATACTTGTTGTTGTTTGGGAGAAGAGAGTATATTGGGTTCTTGAGTGGAGTTGAAATGTTGTGAATGGAGAGGAAGGTTTAGAGTTGGGGTAGGAAGAAGTGCATGTGTTGGAGATAAGAAATGATTGGATCTTGTTGCTGAATATGATATAATAGATGGGTTGGGGGATTTGTTTAAAAATTTTGGTTGAAAATTTCGTTTCCCACTTGAAATTTCATTTCAAGGGACATCGATTACATGTCGTTTATTGGGTCAGTGTATGCAAACCATATGCGACGTCACTTATATGGGCAAAAGTATTATTTTTAATATTTGTCATATATAACTTCTTGTTAAAATTACGGGCCCTTTAGATGACCTGTTTATGCCAAATATGAACAAAATACTCCAGTACATGCGAATAACAAATTGTTATCTCCAATTTTGGATTCAGACTTCTCCCAATTCCTTATAGGGACTTGAGTGAAAATATGAATAAATGCACCAGTTGTCCCAAATTCAATTACGATATTCCCAAAAATTACTTTGGACACCCAAAATTTATACATGACATCGTTATTAGAGACACTGGTCTTATCCCTAGATAGACTTCTAGCAAATCTTCCCAAATGAACTTTGTATATATACTAACGAGTAATAATCTGCGATATACTGTAAACCATGTACTAGAACTATTTAGAAATTATGTACATTAAGAACATGGAAAATGAAATTTCACTTTATTTTATTTCGTGGAAATTATCTTTCTCTTAACGCTGATAGTTAGGGTTGGAACACAATATTAAGAAAAATGACGGACGATTAACCCAGTTCCCGCCTTCATTGGATAGTATGCATATTTTTTGTTGGGTGCATAATGAAGAAGTGTAGTGAGCATTCGAGGAAGTTGGGGGGTCATAGCTTAGTTTTCTTAAAATTTTGTCGTACACTATCCCAGGAGATTGTGGTCCCGTTCTATTGACCAGAGCTTGAAAAAATTGGATCATCGGTCTCATGACTTGGTGAATTAGTTAAGGGTATCTAACTATCTCCAGTTTTTCATTGCGACTTCTCCCACTTTGTTGGAGGGATGTATTTATAAAAAATTGAAAAGTAAACTGACACGCCCAAATCTTCGTTCACAGGTGCTTTTCTATCCCCATCAAAACTAATTAATGTTCCTCGATAGTGATAATGAAGCTGACATGATCCCACTGAGACTTTAACAAAATCTTTTGATTAGCCCTTGCATACTAGTTATTAATCATATACTATATTATTAACTCTAGGCCCTGCATTAGAACGTTAGTGAAATTGATGGTTGGTTTTTTCTTATCTTCTAAATTCTAAGAGAAACCTAGAATGCATTACTTTGTCCGATTTTGGTGAGGTGGATTTTATCTTCCAAATTAAAAACGCTTATAGTCAAGGTATTTATGGAATACTAATAAGAACGAGGGAAGAATACCCCGTGGCCTTGATGCATAAGTCGTAACAACATGACTGTGGCAGTGTAATTTAGATTATTGGCTATATCCAGTTTTGCATATTTTCTCCCCCACCATCTTAGAGGGACCTAATTGTAAAAACATAAAAGTTCACTGATTGTATTGAATCGATTCAGATTGAACCAGGCGTTAATGAAATTCATTGACATTTACATTATCAATTACTAATGTCTAATTAACTGTTTATCATTTTTAACAACATTTATGTTTGTTTTGGTCAGACACGGGCCTATTTGATTTACTAGTGGGCTGAATTGTTCTGGCCAAATATATCTATGACCGACGTCGTTTGTATGTTGGTCAAATTTTTCAAAGAATAACTTATATGCGACGTTGGTTATGCAGTTGGTCTGACGGAGACCAACTTAATAAGAAAGTGGGCTGAAATGCTGAAACCCATAGTCAGACAAATTGACTTTCCACTACTGTCGGTAGTGCAAGCGATTTGCATGTGTGACTTTTGGGACAGAATCCACAAGGCTCATAATTAATATATATATATATATATATATATATATATGTATGGAACCCACCGCATAATTACTTTAAACAATCAACTTTCCCTCGAATTCTAATAGTCATCCTGCCCATCCTCTTAAAATGTGTGGTTTCTACATTTGGTTAGTTTACATTTTTTTAATTTACTATTGAAATAGTAACGTGTTAAGTGTTTGACTGTGTTATTTTCTTCATGTAAGGATGTGTCGATGGATTAGGGTTCATCGA
>JAULKJ010000008.1:12362048-12376209 GCA_032355405.1 Rubia balearica
ATCCGAATTCGAACCGAAACCGAATTTGAAATTCGGTTCGGTTTATTCGGGTTATTCGGATATTCGGGTCGGATTCGATTTTGGGATTTTTAGAGGCAAAACCGAATAACCCGAAACCCGAATAACCCGACCCGATGCCCACCCTTACCTGTGAGTAATGTGTACACGTGCGTGACGCAAACTCATAACTGACCTTACATTAATAATACTCTCCGTTCAACTACTCCATCTATCCCAACTGCATTTACAGTGAGAGAAAAGAGAACTAAAAACTTTGACCAAGAAAAATTACAAGAATGCCCTTCATCTACATCCTATAGTTACCACCACCTCAGCCATTGCCACCGCCACCACCATCATTGTCGTCACCACCACCACCAAAGCCGCCACCACCTCAACCACCTTAGTCAAATCGAATGTAAAAATTTAAAAATCTGAAGTCTGAATCAAAATTCTTGGCTAAATTCAAAATTAACAACGGCAATCGACAAAAAACTATCGGAAAACAAACAAACCTAGGTTGTAGATATGAGATCTACAATTAGCTTTGGATTCATGGGATCAACCAAAAATCCCCATATGCGACGGAGAGGAGATGGTGGGTGAGATGGCGACGGAGAGGAGATAGTAGGTGCGATGCGATGGAGGAGATGAGATGGTGGTGGGTGAGATGCGAGTAAGAGGAGATGGTGATGGTGAGATTCGACGGAAAGGAGATGACAATGGATGAGAAGATTGTGACGGAGGGGAGAAGGTGTTGACGAAAACGCCGAAAGAATGGAGAAGATGCGAAGAGACTAGGTATGAAAAAGATGGGAAATGCAGAATGCAGAGAATGGAGTATACAAGCCAAAGGAAGGGGATGAAGTGAGGCAGAATAGTTACGGCTTTATATGGGCCAAGAGTAAATGTTTATAACCTCAAGGGTAATGAAATCTTTTGCATTTTAGATTTTTACCCAAAATGGCAAGTGTGCAAATTCAAGTGGGATATGCCAAAAAGGAAAGAGTGCAAATACAGATAAGACAGATGGAGTAATATTGACACACTATCTATAATGAGATGTTCATTTTATTTTGACACAATCTAAATATATTAACTTTAAGGTATTCTCCTCCTCTCATTTCACCTTTTCTCCTAAACATTCAATTTGCTCCACTCAATTACTCCCTCCATTTTATTGGATGTGTCACATTGTTTTGGTTGTTTTTGTGGATTTGACATACTTTTCTTTTATGACAAAATTCCTTCAATTTCATCACTCATTCTATTTTCCATTTCTAAATTCAATTCCATCCATACATTTCATTTACCCAAATCAAGCACCTAAAACTATACTGTCACATTTCTAAACTATTGCACCGTGCCACAATTTGAACTGTGAATAATAGTTGAACGGACGAGGGAGTACTCTTTGCTCGGTTTTCCAACAATTTTCACCGCTCTCGTGGAGTGTTTGAAGGTAAATGTGAATGTGGAGTGTTTGAAGGTAAATGTGAATGTGGAGTGCTTAAAAACTTAAAGAATGTGGAAAGCTTGAAGATGAATATTAAAACGAACTATTTTTCTTTAGTTTTAAGCGTAATGTAAAATTATTACGCTTGAATTTGTATTGTACTTGTTAGATTTTTATTTTAAAATTTTGATAATGTAAAAATTAGATTACATATTTTAATTTAATTTTAAATTAAGTTATACGATTTTAGTAATTATTTTTAGGGTTATTTACATTTATAACCCTGACTTTAGGATGAAAGTGCCAATATAACCCTGCAATCTGAGAAAGTGCTAATTTAACCCTAACTAATTAGTGTATGTGTCAATCTAACCCTAACTTTTGAAAAATTTGTGCCGATATAACTAAATTCCCTGATTCGAACGTTGACCATGAAATTTCGGCAATGACATTAAATGAAATGACTAAAATACCCTTCACTAAAAGCTAAAAGATTGATACCTAAAATACCCTTCATCGTCTTCCATACTGCTCCTCCACCCTCCTGCTGCCGCTGCGCGACCAAAAACCCTAGCTGCCAACGAATTCATGGTCATTAACGAATCCTTCGACGCCATCTCCGAGAAGCCACGCTGCTCAGGGGCCGACGAAATCATGGCGTTGATGCCAAATTTGAGGACCTTGAACGCAAAGAGGAATTGGAGATCGACAACCTTGGCGAGTTGACCCGTATAGGCTCCTAACCCGATGGCTGATATATTTTTGGAGGAGCCCTACTCGGTTTGATGGACCGACATCGCTGGAGACCCAGATTCCATCCGGATTAGCCGAAAAGTTGATTGGAATCTAGGTGTCGTGCATGGCCCTTAATATGATCTTGGAAAAAAGTCGTAATCCGCCAATCTTAGCACTCTGAAATCCTCAAAATCCCATCATTTTGAAGCTCTGCCGTAGCTCTGGTGAGAAAACCTCCACCGTTTGTGTGAAACCCAAATCACCAACACCACCTCCGTCACCCCTTCTCGGCTCCACTTACGCCTCCTTCACCACCTCCTCGTCGTCACCACCTCCATCACCCCTTCTCGGATCCTCACCACCCCGCACACCACCATAGCAACTGCCCCTCTGCAATGATCTATTCGCCATTACCCCTCCAACACCAGTTTCTTCTTCCCGTCGACACCGCCACTACCACACTGCCATTACCGTTCTATACACTACCAATTGATTTCTCCGGGCAGTGGCACCGCCATAGAACCCTAGCCCCAGGACGACCTTCACCGCTCAGCCAAGCGTCGGACCCGAGCGAAGGGACGGACATAAATCCGGCAAGACCTTTGTTGGAGGCGGAAGAAGAAAATAATCGGGGAAGAATGGGGGCGAAAAGAATCAAGAAGGAGGCAAAGAAGACGACACAGGATGAAGAATTTTTTATTTTTTTAAAGTCAGGGGCAAAATCGTCTTTTCACATAAATCCGGTCATAAATCAGCTGACCAGAGAGTCAAACATGTCAAAAGTTATATTGGCATTTTTCTAAGATTGCAGGGTTATATTGGCACTTTATGCCTAAAGTCAGGGTTATTTTAGCACGTTACTCAAAGAACACTTATCAGTTTTATGGTGTAAAGAACCTGATCAAGAACTCTATTTTCTCATCTCCAATTTCTTTTCTCTCTCACCTCAAATTTGAAGCTTCGGCTTCCAAATCTTTAACAATTACCTTTCAATCCTATTTTTCTGATTGAGTTTGTAACACTCTGCTGTTTTCTCAATTGAGGCAGGCTTGTTTAACCAAGTCGAAGAGGCGGGCTCATTGAATGCAGCCCACTCCGAGCCTCCACTGTAAATAATTTCAGTTTCGGTTCAGTTTTAATTTTTTTTATTGAGCCCACTCCGAACTCCACACCGAATATGCTCTCACTCAACTCCTTTCAGTTGGAAACTTGGAAATGTCCATTTGTCTCTATGCATCCTATTTTATCCGCACCAACATGCAAATCTTTGATCAAGTGAAAACGATGATTATTTTTTTACTTTTATTTTGAGGTATGTTTGCTTTTTCTTTTTCGCTACATTCATGAAATGGGAGGGAAATGTGAACCCTAAATTAAAAGACCTGATTCTTTCCCTCACGAGATTTGAATCCACAATCATTAATTTAGTTATCATTTGCTCCTAATAAAAATTTGTTATTTACGCTTGGATCTTCCTTTAAATCTCCAATTTTTTTTAAAAATACATGAGATGAGCTATGCAATTCCAATAGATGGTTGTCAGGTGTATCCAACAAAAGGGCTATGCAACTCCAATATCATACTAAAATTAACAATAAATAACACTCCCTTATGCTGAAAGTTACTTCGGTGGTTGTATGTGTCCCTGAGATATGGCGGCAGTACATATTCCGCAAGTATAAACAACACCGTTGTATGATGGGATAATGCAAATTATGTAGTAGTGAAAAAGGTGTGTTAGTGATGCTAGAAAATAGGGGATAGTTGTTGGTGAAGTCTTTTATTATTTTTCTCCGATTTTTATGAGACGGTTCTATTAACAGTAATGAAGTTTGTTCAAATATTGTTGACGTTTCCTATATTCAATGTTTAGTTATTGTTATTCAGCTTTTTCTACTTTCAATTTTGTAGTTTTAAAGCATTTTTAAGTTTCCATAATCATTACACCTTTCCATTTCCATAAAAATGTTATTTTTTCTCTTCTCAACATTCAACCTCTTCAAATTCTTCCATCTACATAAGTTGAAACATAACATTTTTGTTAAAATATAACCTTTTGAAATAAAGCTTATTCATTAAAGCTTATCAACTGTTTTCACATACTGAATTGAGCAAAAATGACATTGAGAGTAGTGATGGGTCTGAAATGGGTATTGAAATGTTGTTTGAAATTGCATTCATATTCTTCTCCTCCTCTGCGATTTCATGTACATCAATATTGGCATAATGCTATAAATAAAAGGTTATTTAAGGGGCGTGATGGGTTCGAGTGTTCCTGGACATCATAAACGTAACAATATTTAAACCACTGAATGCAGGATATCAGGAACGCTCGAACTCGGATACGCCCCTTAAATAACTTCCTATCCACAACATTATGCCAATACTGGCATGCTCCTCTCATGGGAGAAGAAGATGAAGTGTTTCTCTCATGTACGTAAAAACAGTTGATATGCTTTAATGATGAAACTTGAATGCAAAAGGTTGTATTTCAATTTTTTTTGTCTATGATGGAAAAATTTGAAGAGATTGTTGAGAGAGAGAAAACAACTTTTTAGGGAAATGAAAAAGTGTTATAATTATGAAAACTATAAAAATGCATTAAAAGCTACAAAATTGAAAAGTAAAAAAATCAAACAATAACTAAACATTGAATAAGGAATCGTCAACAATATCCAAAACTATTATCGTTAATAGAAATGTCAATTATTCATAAAAACCTAAAAAAATAATAAAAACTTCTCCAAAACTATCCCCTAATTTCTAGGATCACCCCTAATTTCTAGGATCACTAAATTGGAGACAGTCAAGTTTACCAAGCCATTCAGGAAGAACTTCCAACACTTGAAACATAACATTTTTGTTAAAATATAACCTTTTGCAATAAACTTTCTTCATTAAAGT
Organism: Rubia balearica; assembly: GCA_032355405.1. Classification (NCBI taxonomy): domain Eukaryota; kingdom Viridiplantae; phylum Streptophyta; class Magnoliopsida; order Gentianales; family Rubiaceae; genus Rubia; species Rubia balearica. The sequence continues at coordinate 12,367,144 of JAULKJ010000008.1, forward strand.
TTATCAACTGTTTTCACATACTGAATTGAGCAAAAATGACATTGAGAGTAGTGAAGGGTCTGGAATGGGTCTAGAAAAGTTGAAACATAACATTTTCGTTAAAATATAACCTTTTGCAATAAAGGTTCTTCATTAAAGATTATCAGTTGTTTTCACATACTAAATTGAGCAAAAATGACATTGAGAGTAGTGAAGGGGAAAAACAGTTGATATGCTTTAATGGTGAAACTTGAATGCAAAAGGTTGTATTTCTACAAAAATGTTATGTTTCAACTTATATAGATAAATTTTTTTTGAAAAGTTAGACTGTTGAGAAGTAAAAAAAAAAAACTTTTTAGGGAAATGAAAAGGTGTAATAATTATGAAAACTATAAAAATGCATTAAAAGTTACAAAATTGAAAGGTAAAAAAGCCAAACAACAGTAACTAAACATAACATTGAATACAGGAAACGCCAACAATCTTCAAACCAACCTCATTACCGTTCATAGAAACGTTAATTATTCATAAAAACCTGGAAAAAAACTTCTCCAAAACTATCCCCTAATTTCTAGGACCACTAAATTGTCTAGTCTTGGAGACAGTCAAGTTTACCAAGCCTTCAAGAAGAACTTTCAGCACGTGAAAAATCCCTCTGTGATCTCAGCAAAAGCAGACACGTGACTTTTGGTGAGAAACAACTCTAGTTGCGTCATCCCACTTTAAACTTTCTATTTTCCTTTGAAGTGGGACGGAGGGAGCATGATCCTAGATGTAATTCCCTAAGATTGAGTAGGATGTTTTTTACCTCCAATGGTAGTTTATGAACTTGACTTATGAATTCCAGTGTATCAGAAAGACTACAATTGCCTGACAATAAACTTTATTTTATTTTGTAAAATTGGCTACCAAAACCCGTGATTACGAGAATTTGTATTTGCAGCATTCTCTTCCTCTTCTACAAAGATACCCAAGTCCGAGTATTTCATTCAACTTTTTGACAAATTAGAAGGCCGACGAATTGATTTCAAATAAACTCAAAATCACTGCTCCTAACTTATGAAAAAAGAAAAAAATGCATTTGTGATTTGTGTTCCCTCAGAGCGGAAAGCTCAATCAAATTGATTTTTCAGAATTAGCATGGTTCCGATGGAAAGAGCATCACGGGGAACAAAAGGCACAAAACGAGAGAGAAAATACTACTCCAAAGAGCAAAAATGAAAAACATAATAAGAAGTGGAGGATGCTCAGATACATGTTAAAGGAAATTATACTCCTGGACGCCACAAAAGCATCTCATAATGAGCTGGGATTAACAGTATTCATCACCGCAAAAAAAAATACAGGAAAAAAATTACAGAAAAAACATCAAGGGCAGTTTTTTTATGTGAGGAGTGTGGGAATTTGGAGGCGGAGAGCGTGAGGGAGAAAAACGGCAGTGGAGATTATATAGCATAAGAAGAAGGAAGATTTAGGGTTTATGGGGATGGGTTTTCAATTCATAAGGCCCAAGTGTGTTTACTTCAAGACTTAGCCCGGTCCAAAGAGGTTTACACGCATGCCATAAGATGATGGATCTAAAATTATCATTTTCGCTCAACTTTCCTCTGGAATTAGGGACTCTCAGGAAGCCCGGGGTTAGAAATTTCATTGAACGAGAAACGGAGCTGCAACCAAGGGTTTCGTGAAGCGGTCCAGAGCGGTAAAATGGATTAAATCGGGCCGAATTAAATCGTCCCGGACAAAGTTGTATAGAATTTTTTTCCACGGCATTCGTAAAACATGTTTGACCGTTAATATGTTTAATTACGTATAGTAATAACAAATAAAAAGTTAATATTTAGTTAATACTTAGTACGACGAATCCAACAATATCACATATGATAATATTATTGTTTATATATGTATTCAAATACGTAGTCAAAGTTTTACAGTGTTGATTTGTCAAATAGTAAAAATGCAGTTTAGTGTGGGACAAAGGGAGTATATGAAATATGAAATTCTGTGTGGTTCTCGGTCCAAATTATTTTAAATTTTTATATTTTGGTCCGATTCGGTTCAAATCAATTTCTTTCTAGTACGGGCTGGATGGACTAGTACTTTACTTATTTGTATATTCTAAAAGTAAAAGTATCAAAAAAATGCATCATGTCCATAAGTTTATAGACATACCACTGAACTTTTATCTTAAATGTTGCATGTTTTCTAAAATTTAAATATTGCATTTTAAATGTTAAAACAAGTGATGATGTGTATTTGAATATAAAAATATAAAAATCTATAGTATAAAAAAATATTTCTAAAATTTTAAATTTAGTATGTAATTTAACAAATGCAATGTGTAAGGTAAAAATATGTGAACTATCCATAAACTTATTGACATGCCGCATGTCAGGAGATCCACTCATTCTAAAATATTAATAAACTAAGTTAATGTAGTATTTTAAATTTAGTCGTGATAACTAATTTTCTTCTATTATCTTGAGTTAGAATTTTTCATAAATAACTTATACTTTAATATCTTTTTAATGATGGAACTTTTGATTTAAAATTTTTCAATACCAAAATTTTAAGGTAAAAAAGAAAAAAGAAAAAGTATACTAAAATTTGGTACGAACTGGTCCAAAACTAAAATTATTTTGATCTGATCCCAATCCTAAATATCGACTTATCGATCCCGTGCATGCTCCAATATTTTTGTCATTTCAGTTTCAATCTAGTCCGGTGTTGGACCAACAAACAACCCTAACTGTAACAACGATGGGGAATAGAAAACAATTGAGGTACTCATTTAGGGAGCTCAATAAAAAACGTTTACCGTCATTTCCCAAATTGCAAAGAACATATTTCAGTTGTACAACTAGAGTAGAGAGTTGAATGCATATAAGTTGGAATTGAGGAATCATCTTAACATCTCTTGTAAAAAATATGCTAACTATGTTGTAATTTATTTCAAATTAAATTTATTTTCTCATCTCAACTCCTGAACATTTAAAGCATAACAAAGTGTTATCAGAACACTCGATTCTCGAAAAATCATGGCGGAAAATCCTTGTTCGAAGGTGGTGGAATCACAAGCCAATAATTGTGAGGTTAAACTGATGGGTTCGATGCAGGAGTTGAAGCATCAAATCGAGCTCAAGGACAACAATTTTCAGAATTCTCTAGAGAGAAAAATGGTAAAGATGTGGCTGAAAATTAAAGAAGAAATTTCATCTATGAAGTAGATTTAAAATCAATTATGAAATGATACAAAAATATGGGAGGACATCAATGGGAGCAGATGAGGAACGAAGAGCTAGGAGAAAGTTCTGATCACAACGTCAACAACCCTGCAATTCAAGGTAAATCTCACATTGATTTTACCTCTGAGAAAAGCGAGCCTGATATGAAGGGTTCTGCAGTGATTGATAAAAAATATTAGGAAACCTTATTTACCTTAGCATAATATGAGACATTCCGCAATGTATGATGATAATGAGAGAGGATTCAATGTGAATTATCAAAATTTGAAAGGATATGCTGCCATGTTTAACTCAACTATTAATGAGCATATCATGCGAGGATAGTGCTATTGCGATTAATAGTCCTAAAAATATTGTTGAATGGTGATGTGAATTGGTTACACAAAATTGAGAGAAATATCATTTGAGTGCAGATTTAAATGTATTCAGTGGGGAAAAAATCAAAAGTAAAGATCTGAAAATGTGGTTTTTTTTTATAAAAAAATTAACTACTATTACCAAATTCATGATATACAAAAGGTAGAAGTTGCAGAGCCGTATATGGATGGTAAAGTTGAAGTATGATTTCAAAAGGAAATATTTGGGAAAGTGATTCTATGAGAGGATTTTTGTGATTAGCTGATGAGCAAATTCTCAAGAATTGGGGGCAGAGATATAAGTGGAAGAGTTCACCGAAGTTATATCATAGGGGTAGTGTCAAAAGAGTAACAAGTATCATTTGATGAACCTGGAATTATGATGGCCCGAAAAAATAATGGAGAACATTTTTGGTAGTATCCACTCTCATTTGTTTGGGCTCAAAGTTTCTTTCTTTGTTTAACATCTTCCTATCTCTTGTTTGGGTTCAAAGTTTCTGTTTGACATCTCCCTATCTAACAACTTGTGGCACCTTATCTCCCAGCTAACCGTACATATAAGTGATATGGTGTGCATTTAAACAACATATAATTTGATAATAGTAAAGTGTTAAAATAATTATGACTTTTAACCTAATGAAAGTGTTAATATAATCCTGCATTTCAGAAAGTTTCAATATATCCTTTTATTCGTTTGACTTTTCAATCAACTGATTTATGACCAAATTTATGTAACAGATAATTTTACCCTTGATTTAAAAAAGAAAAAAAAAACAAAAGAAGCTCGCCGTTCGTCTTCTTCCTCATCTGCCATCCCCTCTCCCCTCATTCTTGAATCAACCATTTTTCTTCATCTTTCCTCATCTTACCATCTTTCCTCATTTCACTTTCCCTTCTTCCCCATCTTTACCCTCTCCCTGCCATCCCTTCTCCCTCATCTTTCCCCCGATTTCAGTAACGATTTGAATTGGGTGTAGGGTTTTCGATTTTAATCGGGGGTGATGGTGAATCCGGCAACAAGAACGGCAATTTGAATTGGGGGCAATTTGAGCGACGATTTGAATCCGGAGAAGTGAACCTTGGCTGAACAGCGAATGGTGGTGGGGGTGGTGAACCACCACATGCAGTGCAGTGGTCTCGAAGTGGAGGGCGGCGGCGAAGGAGGGGAGGGGAGAGGGTGGTGTATTTCCACCGCTTGGGTGAGCGGCGTTGGGGTCAGAGCAAAGATGAGGCGAAGCGGGTGACAGAGATGGTGGCGTAGGTGATGGTTGGTGGTGGTGGCTGGCAGAGATGGTGGCGGAGGCGGTGGCTAGTGGTGGCAGAGCCAGAAGTGTACGTTCAGAGTCCTCGGGGCTGTGGTTTTTGGCGCCGAAGAATTATCGGAAGCCGGAGACTCTGCTTCTTGGTATGTAAATTAGGAGGAGAGTTTGATTTGACAGATTTTGCAACTAGAGGCCTTGGTTTTAGTACGATAAATTGGAAAGTGCTTCGGCCTCCATCCAGTAGCCCACTAATAACTACTAGTAATTGACAAACTAGAAATTGACAAATTTGCATTGGGGCCACAATCCACCACCCATCGACCATCGTTCAAGTGGATGGAAACCTCTTTGAAAGTTGGAACCCATCGATTCATTTCTTGGCTGTGGTTTTCCGCACCGAAGGATTATGCGAAGCTGGAGACTGCTTCTTGGTATGTAAATTAGGAGGAGAGTTTGATTTGGCATGTACATGCTCTAACTTTTTGTAGTTTGTTGTATGATGTGGTGCATTTCAGTGGCTGTAATTCCGTGATCAATCATCATCCAAATTGTAGTTTTTTTGCTGGTGGCGCCAGCGGAGGAACAGTAGTGAGAAGAAGAAAGGGTATTTTTGTCTTTTCAATTTTTTGTCATCGCCGGAATTAGAGAGTTTGGTTATATCGGCACGAATTTTTGAAAGTCATTAATTAGGATTAAATTGCCACATTTTGAAATTGCAAAATTATATTGACACTTTCAATCTAAATTCAGGGTTATAAATGTATTTATCATTTGATAGGTGGACATACGTATATCATGAGACATAGTGATATTTTTTATCGTATAAGTGAACTTTATATTTAAATGCGAGAAACAAATGAGCACTAAGGATGTGAAAATTTGTACTCGCTCCATCCCACTCTAAATTGCCTAATTACTTTTACACAATTTTCAATAAGTATGTTTGACCGTAAATATCTCTAGTTACCTATAATACCGTGGCATAAAAAATGATATTTTGAAAATAAATGTTAAGATAAATCTAACAATATCTCACATAATGTTTTTATTATATGTAAATTAATTTATATTTATGGTCAAAATCTACGAGTTTGACTCTTAAAAAACAATTAAGCAATTTAGAGTGAGACGGAATGAGTATATATTAGTGAAAAATTTATTAAAGATTTTATTTATAGAAAACAATCAATTGAGGAGGGAATTTATTAATAGAAAACAATCAATTGAGGAGGAGTAATTGTCCCACATGGCAACCCCATGCTTTGATTCCACTACAACTGAAGGGCGAGAGTACAATAAACATGAAAATAAAAGGAGGTAAAATAGTATTATTTAAAAAAAACTAATTGATAGTATCTCAGCAATCAAATGGTCATTTTTGGTCTAATCTCAATGGCCTCAAAAATCAACCCCGCTTTGATGTGCTGCCCATGTATCTCCTTCAGGCACATTTTCACTTCTTTTTCACTTCCATCATGGTAAAACACTCCCAATTCCAGCTCCAGCCATCCATCTTTCCTCTCACTCAGCACCCTTTCTTCCCCCCGACAAAACCTAGAATTCAACGGCCGATTCATCCCTCCGTTCAACACGCAGCCGCTGCAAATGCAACACGTGCTACATTCCTCGCCACTGGCCTTGTGCCGGAGACGGGTACTACCACGAAACTTGTAGTCGTCGGCTTCAATTGAAACCTCGGAAGGGAATGAGTGCAAGCCGTGAGCGCGTTCTGCGAGTTTGATCACCAGGTAAGCACCGTATGTGGTGTTGGGGGATAGCATTTTGGTGTTGATCTTGCCATGGATATCCAGCCATGTTACCATTACTAGCTCTACCACTTCTGGAAATCTGATCGGACGAATAAATTAATTAAGGGCGTGGTTTTCTCTACTCTAATATTAGTAACAATTAAATTGTATTTAAAATGATGAATACCTTGAATGTTGACATGGCTTCCAGCACCAGTAGAGATTATTGGTTGACCAGGTGATTGAGAGTGCCCTAGCACTTAACATGTAGCATTTCTTGTTGGTGAATTTGTCGATGTAAAATGTCTGCGTTTGATAAATGGCATGCAATTAAAGAGATATCAACCGGAAAATTTTATATGTAGGGGTTTTGTCTATGAGGTGGCGAGAGTCGAATGTGATTATGACAAGTGTTATTAAAATATTATAATTAAATGTATCCTTATTTTTCTCAATTTGAATTTGACACTTGTCATTGGATCCTCACCAGAAAACCCCACATAGAAAACCACATTGGATCCTCTCCATTCAAGATTAGTTTCCCGTTATTTTCCACTTCCAATTTCTATATCCTCTCCACAACTATTTTCTATACACTCGACTAAATCAAGAAAATGGAAACAAACTTTGACGGAAATGAGAAGTTCTATTCAAGAAGCAAAACTACATGACACGAAATGTTAGATTAAGTCGTCAGAACATGAATGAAGCTTCTATACCTTGGTGCCACCATCAATGAGGACAGGTTGAGAAAGCTTAAGAAACAGATCCTTTTTAGAGGTGAACGCCAACCGATCCACCAATCTGAACAGAATTTCGCGGTAATCGGCAGGCAAGAACGCCTCCCACAAAACCTCGGATTCAGCTGCATCGCGAACCATGGCCGATAGCGTCGAAAACCGGCAAGCTTCCTTCGGAGACGTCCGAGAAAGAATTAGAACAATGCATTCTTCAGGCAGAAACTCCAGCTTCATTCTTGCCATGATTTTCTTCATTTTTCTGTAACGTGCGACCGATTCGAGTTTGATGTATAATGAAGCTTAAGATCGGTCCAAATGGGTCATTTGAAAGAGCATTATTATAATGGTAGATGGTGAAGCTCGTATGGGAAAAAATGGTGGTAGGGTGTTATATATATGATGACACAAAAGAGGGTGACTTTTGAATGTCTGTTGGCAATCTTGATTTCATGTAGAAAATGGTGACTGTATGACGACATTGCAGGCACATAAAAAGGACATCGACCTCCATTATTAATTTTATGACCATTGAATAATATTGTACTTTGGCCTTATACGGATCTACCCCTTGAGGCCATGTAACGCGGTAAAACTACTTTCAATCCACTCTTATGTTTCAATTTATTAAATAATTAATTTCTTTCCTCCACCTCACCAATTCAAACCACAACTAAATTAATCCATTTTTTTCCACAATAGTTGAAACCACTTAAAAACCACTCCATAGACCCCACTTGATTCTCTCTATCTTACTCATTAATTCTACCTTTAATAATTAATTCAAATAAATTTACATAACAAAATAAATTTAAATGTGAAATTTAATAATACAACTATAATTATTGAATTGGATTTTGTTTTTTGAAATATCATTTTGAAATTAATTTTAATTTTTAAAATTTATTTTATAAACCATAATTAAATAAACCCATATATATTTTTAAAGAATGTAATTTTAATTTTTAAAGAGAACAAATAGCCTCAGCGTATCAATTTGAACATTGGTCAATTTCTGCAATATTTCCCCCAGATCTTTGAGCTTAGCACATTCATCCATCTCAAGAAGGAAATTCCACCCCCTCCATACAACAGACAGCTGCTTTTCTTCCCCCGCTCCCTTCTTCTTCCCTAGCCCCCACCCCCCGAAACCACAGTTCGTCACACCACCGCAGTGGCAGTTATCACAGCAATCGAGCACGACGGTAATTTGGTCGGCGAGTTTCTCCTGAGATAGCAAATCCACCTTCGTGAGGATATTTGAGTGGTCAATGAGGTCCGACGGAGAGGAGACGATTCTTGCGAGGGCGGAGTGGTCACCGGTGCGTAGTGAACGGTGCTACGTGTAGTCTTCCAAGGAAGAAACCCCCCCCGCCGTCAAAGGAAAGATAGAAAACGAATAGAGCAAAGTGCTAAAATGACCCTGAAATTAGGTCGAAAGTGCAAATATGACCCTGCAATATCATAAAGTGCCAATGACTAAACTTTAAAATTTTAAATAAAATTTATTTTCAATTTAAATGTAAAACACAAAATGTACATGGTAATATTTTAATTAATAATATCGCGCAACGCGCTAACTAGTAAATGAGATTAATCTCATCTCATATTACATAAATTATTTAAATTGTAAAGCTTTGACCAATCTAGTATATAATAAATATTAGATTTTGAAGCATCTTTGGATTTAACGATTCACATTTTTAATGTACATTATTGAATCAAAAGAAAATTGAAAA
>JAULKJ010000008.1:12388880-12399840 GCA_032355405.1 Rubia balearica
TGTTGGCTAATAAATCTAATCCAGAAGGATCACATTTAATGCATGACAACTGAGCCATGGTATGAAGTGGAAGCAACTAGCCCCAAAGCAAATTTGCCTGCTCTGCCCAAGTGCTGCGCGGACCCCTTTTTTGTCCCCCTAAAATATCACGTGTCCATTTTTTGCTTGGGACACATGGCAAAGCAGCTTTGGTTTTTGAAAAATTTGACCACTTTCTTGTTTGAAATTTTTCATCCGCAGTCTTTTTTGACTTTTAAATTTAGATTTTTGCATTCCTTTTAATTTAATTTTTTAATTATTCTTTAGTTAATTATAATTTTAACAAAAATGAAATTAAAGTTTGAAAAATGAAATTTAAATTTAAAATATATTATTAAATTTTACATTTTAATTTATTTTGAGTTGTCAAATTTATTTAAATTAAATATTAAAGGTAAAATTAATAAATATGATAGGAAAAATTAAATGGGATCCATAAATAATAAAGAGAGTAAAATTGTATTATTAATTTCACATTTTCATTTATTTTGGGTAGTCAAATCTATTTAAATATATATTAAAGGTAAAATTAATGAGTGGGATAGAGAAAATCAAGTGTGGTCCATGTGGTGATTTCTTAGTGGTTTTTACCATTGTATGGGGTAAAAATGAAGTGGTTTATGTTGGATATTTCCAATAATTGAAAAGATGTGACTATAATTAATGAAGTGGTGTGAACATTGTTCATCACCAATAGATATGTCTTCAAGTTCTCAAAGGGTATATGTCATGAAGAAATGTATTATTTCATCTCAAGCCATTAGTCTATAAATAGATTAGTTGTCTTCACTTTGAAGAACACAACAAGAATACAATCAGAATACAAGAAAATATGATAAAAGAGAGAAGTACTCAAATATGAGAGTAAACCTCACAAAGAGAAAAATAATGATAATGGATTATTCTTAGAGAATTCTTACTCTTCGGTCATTTGTTCATTCGGGGTTGGAGAAGTGAGAGCACACTTCTGTCAACCAAGCTTCATTTTATCTTAGAGGATATTTGTTCTGAATTATATGCACACAAAAGGGAACAAATAAAGGTTTAAGGAAAGTGTCTCGCACACGACTTGAAAGTTGTCTTTTATTACATTCTTTTGTGAAGTTATATGTTTTGCAGGTTCATAGAAGATTTTTTTGACATAAGTTCTTCTCAAGTTTGATACAGCGGAGTAAAACCAACACTATCAAAGCTGGAAATAAATTACTACTCAGATAAGTAAGGATCCTTACCCATATTTGCTGATTTCAGCTCTTCAAAACTTTCTTGATAGCTCCGCACATTCCCAAGTTGATACAGTGTTGAATTCCTCCCCAGGATCCATGTTCCCCAACTCAGAGAATCGTTTCATCAATGATTTTTCAAAATCATCCCAGCTCCAACATCTTTTTGGTCTTTTTGATACTCTGAAACCAGACATCTGCTCTGCCTTCCAAATAAACTGCCACAGCTTCCACCCTCTCCTGAACATGAATCTGGAAGTAATTGAAAAATCTTTCATATTTTCTCAACCACTCCTTAGGTTTTTCTCCAGAGAAAATTGTCATTTAAATTTTCGGTTGATTCATACAGTGCTTCTTCCTATTTTACTTTTTCAGTTACCTGATTCTTCCCCTTCTTGATGATTTTTGTGAAACCTGTGCTGAGGTCCGATCTCCATGTGTCTCCAATCCGGTGTGTTGTTTTGCATTTCCGATGAAGAACTCCCTATCTCCATGACATTTGACTTTTGTTTTCGATCTCCTGGAATATACTTCGAACAGCTTCCTCATTGCAGCAAACTTCTTCGTTTGTGCTTCTTGAAACTTCCTCCACCGTTCCATCTTCTGCGTGCCGCATCAACCTTGCATCAATTTCAGACTTCTCCTCGACTGCTTCATAAACCTGCACGTTGTTCCGATCGAGCAGAGATTTGTGCAGTTCAAATTGATTTTTGACCTCCTGTGCGATATCGTTGATTCGGTTCTCCAAAGCTTTGTTGCGGGTGTTTTTTGCCATTTTGTATGTCGAGAATTGACCTTAAGTTCTTTGGAAGGATAAAAGTGAAAATCTATATTGATTTGCTGTAGAATGCTCAGATTTACAGAGAGAAGTACAGAAATGAAAGAGAAAGATGGAACAGACCGAATAGAAAGAGGATTTAGCAAGCCTAACAGAGAAGAATGAGATTAAAAAACAATGCTATGAACTCCACTATATTCTGATTATTCTCCATGCCTTCATCTCCTTTCTCCCTTTCCTTATATACTCCCTTCAACTGCCACACTGCACAGATTAAGCTAATAGAACTACTTCAAAACCACACCAACAAATTAACTGTATTCTGCCGTTAGAAGTTTGTTATCCAAACTGATTTATGGTTGAACATAACCCTCCAATCCATACTGCTTTCGCAATTGACTTCCGTATCCTCTCTTAATGGGTTAAATGTAACACTACTATAACAAAAATTAATAGAGAATGGGCCAAATTATGGAATTTTGGGCCGGTGAATCAATTCATTAGCAACGGGAAAAGCCTTTTAGAAGAGATATGAAGCCTGGTAGGGTTTAGATACTGATAGGCTAGTGGGAGGTGCGAAACCCTCACCATTTCACGGCGGCACGGGAAAGGTAGAGAAAGGCAACCATGGTGTCACTGAAGCTCCAGAAGCGGTTATCCGCCAGCGTGCTCAAGTGTGGGAAGGGCAAGGTGTGGCTGGACCCCAATGAAGTCAGCGAAATCTCCATGGCCAACTCCAGGCAAAACATCAGGAAGCTCGTCAAGGATGGCTTCATCATCCGCAAGCCTACCAAGATCCACTCCCGCTCTCGCGCCCGCAGGATGAAGGAGGCCAAGAGGAAGGGTCGTCACTCTGGATACGGTAATCCAAACCTGCTCCTTCTCTTTTTCGCTGTTGAAGCTGATCCATATAGCTCTAATTGTTGTAGCTGTAGCTGTACACGTGCTCATGAATTTTTTTATCTTGTATTTAGGTGACAATTTTTTATTTTATCTTTTTGCTGTTAAAATCGCTATATTTGAATATAAATTAAGTTACTTTAGCTTAGTTGTTGTTGTAGATTAGCTTATGAATGAATTGTTGATTTTGTTTTTAGGTAAGCGTAAGGGTACGAGGGAGGCTAGGCTTCCTACCAAGATCCTTTGGATGCGGAGGATGCGTGTGCTGAGGCGTTTGCTTCGCAAGTACCGGGAGTCAAAGAAGATTGACAAGCACATGTACCATGATATGTACATGAGAGTGAAGGGTAATGTGTTCAAGAACAAGAGAGTCCTGATGGAGAGCATCCACAAGTCTAAGGCTGAGAAGGCTAGAGAGAAGACGCTGTCTGATCAGTTTGAGGCCAAGAGGGCCAGGAACAAGGCAAGCAGGGAAAGGAAGATTGCCAGGAGGGAAGAGCGCTTAGCTCAGGTAAAACCGACTACCCTGCTGATTTTGTCGTACTTACTATTTCATGGTCTTCGGACGTGTGTTAAAGCATCAGTATCTTTTGTTTCATGCAGTTAAAAATCTGAGTGAATCTAACCACATCCCGTTTGGTTATATCATTAGTTCATTACTTGCATTTTATAATGGGATTCCATGATCAAAGTTTGCAACCTTCCATGTGAAAGCTTTCCATTGCGTGCTTAGTTGTACGGTTGGGAATGAATGAAATCTTATGTACTTGACTTCTAATCAGTTATTTTTTGGAAAAAAAAACTCCATTTTTGAAAATTTGGTGATGATAGTAGTACTGTACAATTGGTTTGCTTATTTTTATTGTGCAGTCAAGTGTGCAGATAGATCTCCTGTGAGTAGTAGTTGAGAATGTGTGCAACCTCTTTTTTTTTATGGAGATTTTACTCGAAATTCACATCATGCAGGGACCTCAAGAGAAAGCACCCGCAGCACCTGCTCCCCAGGCAGCAGAGTAAAGCACCTTCACCTGTGCAAATGAGTTATTACATTAGTAGTAACAGACTTTTCTTTTTACTAACGAGATTTATTTGCCATTTTGCAGGGGAGCGAAGAAGCCAAGGAAATGATTTATCTATTCAAGTTAATTACTAGTGTGTTTGTACTGAATTCTGAGATCAATAGTTTAATAATTGTTATGTTTTGTTCATTTCGAGTTGTTACGTTTGTGGCGCTGCTATGTCAAACTTATCTGCTACTATTATGTTATGGTATATGGATTTACTATATGCTCAAATTTTGTTTGTTATCAGTCTGATCTGCTAGTTTTTTCAGAACTTCAATCTAAGTCGGGACGTATGTTTTCCCAAGTAGCCAACACTGATCTGCGTAGCATACACTGGAACTGGCTGTATTACTCGTCTCTAGCTACACTACCTCTTGCTTGTAATAACATAGATGAAGCTTTCTTGGATACAATTATAGGCATCATGGATGAAGCATGTGTTAGGTTTCCTAGCTGGACTAAATTAGCGAGGAAGATGGAGTCTAAAGGTTCTATGGTTGCTAGATCTCAGTCTGAAAGCTTTCCGTTTCTGTATCAACTCGGGTGATGACTGATAGCGCTACATCAGAATGATATTAACAAGAGATGCTTTGTTTTTCAAATTGAGATCATTGTCCATACCAAGTTCCATCACTCTGTGTAGGAAGTTTTAACACAGGATCTCTCATTGCTTGAGCTCTTGTTGATACCTTGCGCCATTGTTTTGTTACAAACTTTAAGGGCGGTAGTGCAACATTTGGCATGACATTTTCCTTCCCTACGCATTTCCTACTCTTGGTGTGCAATCGAGGGTACTTCACTCGACACTTGGAACCACTCGTCTTTAGAAATTGAGAGCATTTCCACGGTTGCTTATCATGGGAGCTTTTCCCGATTGTGAACTATTCCCCCAAAAATATAGCCTTACAACCTTTTTTACCAAACAGAGCCTTCATCGACGAGTGACTTGAATTATTTTTCCGGCTCTGGTCAAAAGGAGATTGTATCCCCCCTCCCTAGGGGTGGCAAAAGGGATCCATAACCTACGGATTAAACGGGTTGTCTATTGTTAAATTGGGGTGGGTATGGCTAAAATGGGTAATGAATTAAATGGATAAAGAGCCAAATGGGTAGTTAAAAATATGGGTTGTGTTTGTGGGTTGACCGCGGGTTTATCCATATGGGTTAGTATATAAACTCATATGGGTTAATATATGGGTTGAAATTTGCAGGTTTACCCATATGCGTTGGTACATAAATCCATATGAGTTAATATATGGGTTGAAACCCTCAGATTTTACCAATATGGGTTGGTACATAAACTCATATGAGTTCATATGTGAGTTGAAACTGACTGATTTACCCATTTTTGACCCGTGAGTTAAATGATATTCAACCTGCGGGTAAAGCGAATTTCAATCCGACCTATTTTGACCTGACCCATATTTGACCCATTACAAAATGGGTTGAAATGAGTCATATTCATATTTTTTATATACCCATTTTTACCCAACTCATATTTTACCCGTCCAACCATTTACCTCCCCTATCCCTTCCCCCCAAAAAATAAAATAATAAAAATTACTATAGAAGTGATTGTCCGGTCTTTAATCAACAATTTCTGGTAACAAAACTGATCGCCTTTTTTTTTAAAATCAACTGATTGCTAATACTCTCTCCATCCCAGCAGTAATGACTTATTTGCTTTTTCACGGTGTTCAATGATCATGTTTGACCGTTAATATCTCTAACTACATAGTGTTCCAATTTTGCATAAAAAATTGACATTTAAAAAAAATCTATGTTAAAATGAAAATAAAAATATTTTATATGATATATTTATTATATATAGATTAATTTATATTTATGATTAAAATTTATCAAATTTGACTTTGAAAATAATAATTTGCCATTACTAGTGGGACGGAGGGAGTAATCACTAACCGGTCAGGACCTCAGTCCAAGTTTTTTATAATTATGGTTCCGATCCGATTTTGGATCAACAGACACCCCTAATTACTACTACTATGAATAGTGAATACTCTATCCGTCCAAGGAGAATTTGTACACATTTTTCACGCTCTTCAAAAAATATATTTGACTATAAATATATGCAACCACATTTAATAACGACAAATAAAATTTTAATATTTAGAAATTAAATGTTATGAATCTAACAATATCTCGTGCAGCAATATTATTGTTTATATATCAATATACATACTCCCTCTGATTATTTAACATTGTCCCTAAGAACATCTACAATGTTGACTCTCAATAACTCCCCATAACTTCCACTTTTTCAAATTTTAAATAATATAATCATTCTCTCTCCTCAACTACACTCACCATAACTCTCCTCTCCAATTTAACTCCACTATCATAACTCAATTTCACATCATCATTGTCCCCACATCATTTTCCACCTCTTCCACATATTTTAAATATGATGCATATATATGGTTATATATATATATTCAAATATATATTTAATTATTTCCGGAAAAATCATTTCAACGATGATTTTATGATTTTAATGTCTTAAATTGTGTTTAAAAATAAATTATGAAAATTATATATTCTAAAAATATGTGTAACGATAAATGTAGCAGTATCTCATGTGATATTTTTCACATTTATAAATTTATATATTTTTGCAATACAAACAACATCAATTTTATTGATGAATACTGACGTAAAACACTAAAAAATTATTTTCAAATTATGTTTAAAAATAAATTATGAAAATTAAATATTCTAAAAATATGTGTTACGATGAATGTAGCAGTATGTCATGTGATATTTTTCACATTTATAAATTTACATATTTTTACAATACAAACAATATCAATTTTATTGATGAATAGTGACGTAAGACACTAAAAAAGAGACGGAGGGAGTAAACGAATATCACTGTTGATAAATACAATGGCCAAATTAGAATTTTGTTTTAGAAGAGGGCCGTGTTATCTGATTTTAATACTCCCCAAAAAAATGATGTTTTCATTTTTTTACAGTTATCATGTTTGACCGTCAATATCTTTAGTTACAAACAATAATTTGCTTAAAAAATTAATATTTATAAAATATATGTTAATATGAATCTAACAACAACTCACATGAAATTTTTATTATATATATTAATTTTATTGTTAGGATCAAAATTTATAAAATTTGATTTGAAAAAAGTAAATGTGTCTTTTTTTGCTTGGATGGAAGGAGTATATAAAATAAGACAAATTCATGGAAAAAACTGTTTTTAGAAAGATGGGTTTAATTAGAGAATATAAAATTGGAAGTTTATACACGAGTAAAATATAGGCGTGTGAGTTTACCCAAACTCAAATAGACATATGAGTTTACCCAAATAGGTTATAATCCGGATTTCAATTATTTTAACCCCTAATTTTTCATCTTTTTATGATGAAATTGCACTTGAGTCCGTGGTAGTTTCATAGTTTATGGAAAGATTGTCTTTCAAGATACGGACTTATAAAATAATTTTGTTATTTGAATAATTTTACATTTTAAAAATGATTTGTTTATTTTTAATTTTTTCATACATTCTATTTTGAAATATAGTGAACAATATTGTTTTGAAGTATTTTATTAAATTTATTCACATTTATATTTGAATTTTTTTGTGCAAATAAAGTTAACTATTTAGATTGTTATGTTCAAAGGAAAAATTAAAATCGTAAAATGATTTGGATCAAGAAATAGAGAAAGACAAATTCAGATTCTTTTGATACCTTGTCCTGCATTTTTATTTGGGATGTCCCACACAAATTTGTACTCATTTCGTTTTAGAAAATATTTATTAAGCAAAAGACTTTATTATCTCTATTTTTTTCATCCGATTTTGCCAACTTCCTCTCTAACCCCATTCTTCTCCATTGAACCCATTTTTCACCCCATCTCCTGCTCTCCTCCGTTCTCACAGCTCTCTCTACCCCCTCTCTGCCGTCCTTTCCTCCATCTCCACTCTCTCCTCCTTCTTTGCTATCTCTGTCATTTCCTCCTTCTCCGTGATCTCCGCAATCTCCACCGATCTCTCTTTGCCTTCTCCAACCCATTTCTCTAAACCTATTTTTCCACCCTGTTTCCGGACATAGATCCAGTTGTATCTATTATTACCATAGTTATTTTTGCGTCAGTTGTAAATAAGAATCTTTTAACAATTTTCTTTTGGCAATGAATTCAAAATCCAAGAAACTAACATAGAATTGAATCTTTTCCATTGCTTAAAAGTTTGATGATTAGGTTATGACTTCTTAATTTCTCAACTCAGAATACATAGGGATAAGGGTTGAATGCGATGCTCCCCTTGGCCGAACACCATACCATTACTCTTCTGTTGGACATATCACATTTTCTGCTAGATCAAAACAATCTAGCGAAAGATCTCCCAGTCCGCGTATACCATCGGATTGTTCCATTATTCCAGGTACATTTATAATACATTGAATATATGGAAACTCCATTGCGATAAGACAACTATTCATTCAAGGAAAATGAATATTTATCCTAACGTAATTGAAGTAGATCTCAGGGATCAACCCTTAAAAAAAATACTTAGGAATCTCTTCGTTCTATTCATCCAATTTTTAATACTCAGATTAAACTCTAGTTTTTTATTTAACTTTACCATCGGAGTTTCTTCCCCATAAGTCCTAAGTTTCCCCATAATTATGGAAAACCCGCTCTATAAAGCAGTATTAGAGCCAAAAAATAAAGGTAATCATGTGTTGGGGGAATTTAGTTCCGCTAGAAAAAAAATCTTTTGTGGAATAGAAAGGTAAAAGCTCACTCGATTATGAATTTCAGTATGTATACGAACTGTGAAAGATGCAAATCCTTCAGGTAATTGATTTCAAAACTAGAAGCGGAAGAAAAGTAAATTTAGAGAGAGCGAACATAGGCAAACATCCATTCCGAATAAGTTTTAAAAATGTGTAAATTAGTTTTGGTCCAATAAAAATTAGGATTTTGAGTTTGTATTCATTATGCAGGCATCCCATTCAATTAGAATCAAGAAATAGAGGAAATAAAATACATAAGGTAAATATGAGCTCAACGGGAAGAGAAATCTTGTGTGGAATAGAAGGGTAAAGGCTTTGTTTGATTATGAATTTCAATACTACTAGTGCATTAATTAAGCGGCAGCAATCCCCTCTTCTTAAAAAGCGAAGAAGTAGTAAAGTGTCAAAATAACCATAATTTTAAACTGAAAGTGTCAATATAACCCTGTAAAACGAGAAAATGTCAAAATAATCCCAACTTTATTATATATGTGCCAATATAATCATGAGAGCCGTTGACTCCAATTGTCGATGCCAGAATTGCCTTTGATTTAAAAAAAATAAAAATGAATTAACCCCTTTCTTCTTCCACTCCTCCGTCATCACCCCTCGACCGACAAACACTTGAGCAAACACTGGCCCAGGTCGAAATCGGTCGGTCGCTGCCGCCACCAAATACTTGCGCAAAACCCCTGTCGCCGATGATGAATCTTTTGACGACATGAATATATATATATATGCCTCTCCCAGTCATGCAACGGTCAAATATGAACGCCTCTCCTGGTCCCACGGCGACGAACAAGCACTCGCAGTCCGACAAGAGCACACTGGCACAATTGTTCGCGGAGATCTCATTTTAATGCCTGTACCTAGCCGCTGTCGAAGCTGATATTGTCCGCGATTCTGAAGTGGACGGTGAAACCGAAGGATGGGCCCATACTGGTGGATCACGACAAAGAGAATAACGAAAGCAGCGGCATGGGCGAATGAGAGAGAGCTAGATAAGAAGTAAGATTTCGATCACTCGGAACCCCAGTGGCTTTGATGGCACTGTTTCTATTGATTTTCCAGCAAACTGATAAGCCAAGTAGTGGCAGCTAGAGGTGGTGGGGTGGTGGATGGGAGGCAAATGTGTTTATGGGGTGGTTGTGGTGGCTGGTGGTGGTAGCTAGTGATGAGAGGTGGTGTTGTGGTGGTGGAGTAGGTTCAGGTGCCGGAGGTGGAGGTGGGGGTGGTGGTGGTGCCGAAGGACCTGCCCTGGCTTTCTTTTTCGGTGCCATGTCTATCAAAAACCAACCCACATTAGTTGCACAGGCATATATGACAAAATCAAACCGGATTGGATGTATCAAAAGATATATATTTACAAACTATATTTAGTTTACTTATTAACATAAACATATTACCCTAATGAGAATGAAATGAAAATCAAATTGGTGAAGCTAAAAAAAATTAAACTAACCTAAACCGAAAAATTAAAGTTATACTACAGGCCAAGGTTTCCAAAATGTAGTTCCTGACAGTTACGATCCAAAATAGACAGCAAAATCACACCCAAAACTAGAACCTATTTCCAGCAGCATAAGTCCAACATTTACACTAAAACTCACAGCCATCAAAATGCACAACCCTTACATAATTCACAGTCAACATACCCATATGAAATCACAGCCAAAATTCACAATCAATAAGCCCATATGAAATCATAGTCACAATTCACAATCAATAAGCTCATATGAAATCATAGTCACAATTCACAATCAATAAGCTCATATGAAATCACAATACAAATCCACATTCAGTTGAAAAATGATCCCTATAGATGAAGAACATGCAAAACCCAAGCATTTTTCAAAAATGTAAACCTAAAATCCGAAATCCCCAATTTCTAGGGTTCGGATTCAACCTCGAATTTTGGCTAAGCAATGAAATGAATGTGAATTAGAGATAATGGGATGAAAGGGAGTGTTCTTACCAGATGAATTGGCCGGAAGAAATGGAGGAAAATTGCCAAAATGGGCGGCGGCGGCGAGAACAGGGCAGAAATGAGTTTCTGCCCGCTTCTCAGCCTTTAAATAGGTCATGCGTCGCGACTCGCGATGCCTATGCAAAAGATATGAACAGTCCTGATTCTGTCGCGATCGCGACGGACCTGTCGCGACTCGCGAATGTTTG
>JAULKJ010000008.1:12399940-12411003 GCA_032355405.1 Rubia balearica
AGCAAAATCAATTTCATTCAAATTCGAGTTCGATCCAAAGATTTACCGGCTCGATCGAGATCAAGTCGAGCTTGCAGTGAGGATACTTCGAGTTTAGCTCAATTCATTTACATCGCTAATCTATTGGAGCTCGAACAAAATTAATTTAATTCAAACTCGAGCTCGACCCAAAATTTTACAAGTTTGATCAAAATCGAGCCGAGATCGAAATTAAGATATTTTAAAACACCCAAGCTCAAATTAAGAGTTGTTCAAATTTGAATCGAGTTTAAGATATTTTAAACCAACCGAACTCAAATTCAATTTAGCCGAGATCGAATAGTATTTGAAACTGAGCTCAACTAATACTATTCATTAATTTCATCAAAATTATTGAGACAACATAATTTATATATATGACATACTTTTATTAAATAAATATATTATTATGTATGTAAACAAAATAAAAATATTTAATCATGGAAAGAGTTCAAGATCAAACACGAGTTCGAGTCAAGATTTTACAGATTCGATCGAACTCGAACACAAACTCTAGTCAAATTAGTTCCCTCGAACTAAAATTTAAGAGATTCAATCGAACTCGTACTCGAGATATTTTAAATGAGCAGAACTGAAATTAAGGATTTTTCGATCTCAGCCCGACTCGACAACTCAAGGCTGGAATATGGCTCGATAACCCAAATTAAAATATATAAATATGACTAACTCTAGCTCAAGGTTGAAACCGAAATCGACTAACTCAAGACAGGGGAAGAAGAATAGAGTAAGAAAATGTTGAATGATAAATTATGGGTTAATAACATAATAACCTATTGGATAATGACTTATTGGATAATATATTTTAACTCATTGGGTTATGAGTCATCTGAGTTACCTATTTAATGACTCAATCCATTATCCAATAAGTCCAACCCATTAATAAATGGGTTAATTGGATAATGACCCATTAGATAATTGGTTAATTGGGATCGGATAATGGGTTTGACGGGCCAACTCTCAGACAAAGCTTTGAGAAACTGACCCTTCTGTCAGTTTATCATCTTCAGTCCCTTGCAACTAGTCGGTTTATTTACTTCAACCATACTCCAACCTGGAGTTTTCCTTGCCTTCAACTGCACCATTGATTGTCGAAGCGAGACAAAATCTTTTCGCTTCCCTGCAAGAGCGTAGATATTCGACAACAGAACACAATCACCAGAATTAGTAGGATCCATTTCAACAAGCCTATTGTTTGCATACTCAGCTATCTCAATATTTCCAAAAAGGGAGCAAGCGCCAAGAAGGGTCCTCCAAATAATAGCAGTCGGAGGAGTAGGCATTTGAACTATAAAATCATATGCTTTTTGCAACTGGCCAGCTCTTCCATATAAATCCACCATACAACCGTAATGCTCAATAGTTGGATCAATACCAAATTCAGTTGTCATTTCAGAGAAGATTTTCTCCCCTTGCTCAACGAGGCCAGCATGACTGCATGCATCAAGGATGGAAACAAAAGTGATCTCATCAGGTCTAACACCAGATTCCTTCATCTCATAAAAAAGGCTTATTGCTTTCTCACCGGAACCTTGAACTGCAAGCCCAGTAATCATTGAAGTCCAACATACAATGTTTTTCTTTCCTGGTATTCTCTCAAAAACCAATTTAGCCATATCTAAATTACCGCACTTAGAATAAGTGTCCAAGAGCGCATTGTTCACTGAAGGAATCCAAGATAGCCCACACTTCTCCATGAATCCATGCAGAACTTTCCCAAACTCCAAAGCACCAGTTTGAGCACAGGCAGATAGAATCCCAGATAAGCTTACCTCATTAGGTGTCCTCCCCAGCCTCAGCAATTCCCTAAAGTAGCTAAATGACGACTCATAATGACCATTGTGAGCTAATCCAAGAATCATGGTACTCCAAGAAACATCATCTTTAAATTGCATCCCTGAGAATAATTTCTTGGCAAGACCAAGCTTACCAGACTTGGTATACCCTGCAAGCATAAAATTCATCGTAGTTAAGTGGGCATCAAATAAAATACTTGTTCTGCCCCCATCATATCATTACACCTATAATAAGCTGTCAGCATAGCATTCCATGCCACTACATTTGGTTCGGGGATTTCATCAAACATATCTTTTGATGACTGTACTAATCCACATTCTGCATACATACTTATCAATGTAGTTCCAACAAAGATATGAGAATTAAGACCACGCACCAATGCTTGGCAGTGCAGCTGAGATCCACTTGTTAGACACCTCAAACTGGCAGCCCCTTTAAGTGCAAAAGCAAAAGAAAAACTATCAGGGAAGGAGTTCGAGCACCGAAGCATGTGAATGAACATGAAGACTGATTCTTCAGGTAAATGTGACTCAACAAAGCCACGAACAAGTGTGTTATACATGAATACGTCTGGGTTTGGAGTATATCTCAAAATGCGGTAAGCGTAATTAAAGGCCTCAGAAAGGTTTACAGTGCAGTGAAGGAGGAGTTTCCCGACCACAAAATAATTGGTACGTAGGCCATTTGTTAAAACTTGGGCATGGATTTGTTTGAAGAAAGTAAGAGTTTTGCATTTGGTCAGTAATGAGATGTAGAGTTGTGATATGCTCATTTAACCTTGATGATATTGGTTCGGTATTTTATTCATTCAAGGTCAGAAACAGTCTTTTGGAGTTTTGGCCCCTTGCAATCTATCTGCCAAGCAAGTTCTTCCATAATGCATCTTTTTGTTCACTACGCTGAAATAAACAAATTCATTACTCTATATCAATTCCATACTGCTTACAACGTATATAATCAGACCAAACTGCTTTGTATGATGGAAAACCATTTACACACAATGATGACCAGAAACATGATAAGTCCACACATGTTAAAACCCAGATAATATTACCTCCTTCATGACTGATTCTCAGTTAATGACTAAAAGTTTCCATTGTAGCATTGATAACTAGGATACATTTCCTGCAAATATAGAATAGGAGCTGACCAATCCTTTTGCTAACATTATATTACGACAAGAACGATTAAGGCTTTACCTCCTAAGGTTTTACATAAATAATCATATTTCACCAGGGTCTTTGATCAAGATGCATGCTCATTTTTACTCAAAACACAATGCATTTATGGTTCATAGCACATCTTTCTAAGAGTTCCCCTGCCATTTTGGAACAAGTTAATGCTTCTCTATTTTTCAAAATATTGTCTTGGGACATTTAACAGTTTCGTACTCACATATTTTGAAACAAATAATTTTTCATACACTAAGGCTATATGTACTCACTGTTTAATGCATTCAGTGCTTTCTCTATGTAATTTAGTTTACCACACATCCATCACAATATTTGCATTGGTGCAACTCTTATATTACTCTATCTATTCAAATTTTATATTCAGTAGCCCAACACTGTGAGCCACAGAGAACCACTGGCTTATTAAATTAAATTATTTTATTTTAGTCTTAGTAGAACATTTCTACATAATATGCTGGCCTTTGAGGATAGATGCTAATCATGCTATCACACAAGTACAGAAAAAGCAGGCTACTAGTTTCAAGCTCTGTAAGCGGCTCATTGTCAAATCCTAAAATCCACTAATAGTGTAAAAAGATCACAACTGGGGAACACTTATACCACACCCTATGCAATTATGCATATAAAAGTAACAGTACGAACTCATGAATACACAAAATGTTAACTTAGCATAACAGGGCTACAGGTTTTACATAGATGGCAATTGCAGCTTATCATATTACACACACAATATAAATCAACAAAACTTGCAATGTAAGCACATAAAAGGGAAATCAAGATGTCTTAATAGCCAATCGCATACACTGCAAACAATAATAAGGCGAACCAAGGAGGGGAAAATAAAGTGCATCCCACACACTGAAACATTATAACAAACATGATAGCATCAATGGCTTGATTAATCGCTCACAGTATCGTGTAGAATTGGCCCTTTATCAGGCATAAATGGGTTCAAAAATACCTTCAGGGTCAACTATAAAGGGAATCCCACTCTTGAAACAATAGTGAGAGTGAAGACACCGGTAAAAGTCGGCTCATGATGGACAATCGAGGTTTGTTCAAATACTTATGGAGCCGAATGCGACCAGACGCAGCCTTGTTCTTCGAGGGATTTCCCGTCTTTTTTGGGGGAAGTGTGTGTGGGTGTCTAGGGCTCCGTTTTGGTAGAGAGGTTATAAGACATCTCCAATCGTCCATCCCCAAATTACATCTCGTCCCACCTCTTTTAATTTCCCTTAAATTCATCTCACTTTTACTTCTACTCTACAATCATAAAATTTAACTGATTCCACTGTACATCATATAAGTTATATCCCATTGCAGTCTAAAGAAGTGGAAGAAACCAGCACCTTCTGGAATCCGACAGTAGCTTCTAGATGTTGCAATCAGTTAGGAAGTTTTCTGTTTAAACTGATAGTTAGTTTAGCTAATTAGTTAGCTGGTTAGTTAGGCTGTTGATCACAACAATATGTGAGTGATCTCTGTTTATATAAGACCATGTACAACATCATTTTCGTGAGGCAATATATTCAGAAAATTTCCCACATCTCTTTCATCACACTTGCAGTATTCTTTTGCAGAATTCTTTCAAGTGTTTGTTCAGCCGGCACCGATCTGTGTAGCATTACTAGAACTGGCTGTATTACTCTTGTCTCTAGCTACACTACCTCTTGCTTGTAATAACATTGATGAAGCTTTCTTGGATACAATTATAGGCTTCATGGATGAAGCATGGTTTAGGTTTCCTAGCTGGACTAAATTAGCGAGGAAGATGGAGTCTAAAGGTTCTATGGTTGCTAGATCTATCAGTCTGAAACCTTTTCTCTTCTGTATCAACTTGGGTGATGATTGATAGCGGCTACATCAGAATGCTATTAGCAAGAGATGCTTTGTTTTTCAAATTGAGATTTCTGTCCATCCCAAGTTCAGGCACTCTGTGTAGGAAGTTTTGACAGACTCTCATTACGAGCGCTCTTGTTGAAACCTTGCACCATTCCTTTTTTTGTTACAAACTTTAAGGGCAGTAGTGCAACATTTGGCATGACATTTTCCTTCCCTGCGCATTTCCTCCTCTTGGTGTGCAATCGAGGGTACTTCACTCGACAGTTGGAACCACTCGTCTTTAGGAATTGAGAGCATCTCCACGGTTGCTTAAAAACTTACTATTGAAGTGATTGTCCGGTCTTTAATCAACAATTTCTGGTAACAAAACTGATCGTTTTTTTTTTCTTCTGAAATCAACTGATCGCTAATATTATCATCTATATCACGGTTTATTTCTGTGGCTGTGGCTGTGGCTGTGGCTGTGGCTGAATAAAAACCCTCAGTCCAAGCTAGCAATTTGGATAAATCTCTTCTTCAATCGGATGACTGCAATGAAATATTTAATGGCGGGAAGATTCCACCATCATCAACCTTCAATTTCAAGCTCCATAGCCCCCTTTTCCAGTTCCTCATTTCCATGTTCAGCCCCTAACCCCAAACCGTTTCCACTTTCAAGAACCAGTTTTTCAATATTCTGCAACCCAAAATCCTTAATTCCAACATTTTCTCTGTCAAGAAGGCAATTGTTGCTGCCTTCTATTTCAGTTTCAGGATTATGGGATGCCATAACTGGCGGCAACTCAGCTCGTGAGGCAGTAATGGCGATTCGACGTGGAATGATCCTATTCAGACAGGTTCCTTTTATTTTATCCAGTTGTTAGCTCCTTAAATGTTGTTTTTGGTTGCTGAAACTGTGCTGTTTTCGGTTCGTTGGTTGAAGGGTGATGTGTTAGGGTCTTTGGTGGAGTTTGATAAGGCAATGGAGCTTGACCCTCGACAGAGAGCATTTGAGTCTCACAATTCCCTCATTTTTCAATCAGAGTGTTGCTAAACAGTGTGATTAATCGGTTTATCGAAATTTACTTGTGAACTGTTACTCTTTTGATGGATTGGAATGTAGATAGATGAAGTTTGATTCTTCTGTAATGTGGAGTGCTTTTGTTGGATAATTCAGATCTTTGGCAGAGGGGACTCTCATTGTACTACCTTGATAAGTATTTTGGCATGGTTTTTGCGTTGCAATGTTGTGTTTAGCTGGTCTGTTTGTTTGTATCCTGAAGTTGGAATTCACACCTAGGTTTGAGGAAGGCGCGGAGCAGTTTAGGCTAGACGTTGCCCAGAACCCGAATGATACTGAGGAGTCCATATGGTGCTTTCTATGTGAAGCTCAATCGTTCGGAGTAGATGAGGCTAGGAAAAGATTTCTTGAGGTAAACAAACAAATTTTAGCTTATATGAATTTTTTAGCTTATATGAAGAAGAATAAGTATGTTGGCAAAATTATTTCTGTATGCCATCCAATTTAAGGAAGAATCTTGACTGAAAATTTCTATGGTGCGCTGCAGGTTGGTAGAGATCCGTGGCCTTTCATGAGAAGTGCCTATGACATGGTCAAGGAAGGTGGAGACCCGGAAAAGGTTCGCATTTGATGTGATTTGTGTATGCTAAATTGCTAATCATGTTGCTTAATGCTTCGTAGCGTCAGAGATATCACCATTTGCTCCTCTTTATATGCTTATCAATGTTGCCACCTCGTATGTTTTCTCTCCATAAATAAATGGTGTAGTATTCTGTTAATTTGTCAGGTAAGTAGCTGATACAACGTAATCACTTTATGAAGTTCTTTTGGTTCTCCAATTGACTGTATTACGTCACTGATATATGATTGAAATTCGCCTTTTATGTCTGTTCATGCTGTTTGTTTGTGAAATCTCTTTAACATCTTCTCATCATCAGCTGCTTCTGACTTGAAGTAGTTCTTGCTGTTATAGATTCACGAAGTACGTCACTTCATTTTTCTTGCTAAATCACATGGAAAAAGGATATTTTGGCTGGGAGTGGATCATTTTTAAACATCCCTTGATATGAATTCTGACTACATGTGCACTCATTTATCACGACTTTGCTTGCCGCATTCAACTATGTAGTAGAGTACTATAAATGCTGGGCAACTTTAACAAAGCCACCTGATTTCATGTTCATAGCTTGTCGCTGCCTTTTCCGCTGGACGTGAAAATGAGTATTTCTATGCTTCGCTCTATGCTGGACTTTACTACGAATCCCAGGTTATAATACCGCATTTCACATATGTATCACTTGCAAGTTGTAAATTATACGTGTAGGTTATCCTAATAACGTTACTTTTGGCACGTAAAGAAAGAGGGTGATGGAGCAAAACGTCATATAGTAGCTGCATCTCAATGCCCTTGTGGAGTCAGGTTGGTATCAGATTCATGTGACCTGGTGTTCCAATCTCCCTTGTTTGATTGTATGGAGGAATGAAGTTATGAATACATGAGAGGAACTGAGTTGTGTTCTTCTCCATTTTAGATCTGAAGACTGCATGGCTGCTCTTGCCAAGGTGCACTGTCAGTGTTGAAACTGGGTTTCCGCCTGATATGAGGTGACTTCAGGTGGCATTGATTGATCCAAGAACTTCAGGGATTGCTTCTTGTTTCTGTATCTAAGCAGTTCATTTGTTGCCTTCATATCTAGCCTATTATTTAGGAATGATACTCCTCATTTAGTATGACGAAGAGGAGCCTTCACAATTGTTGTGTCAAACATGAATATATAACATGCGGAAGCAATCAATCTACTAGCATTGACAAGAACAAAGAAAATCAAAAAGTGCAAGAACACGAGATATTTTACTCAGGTTCGGTGTATACACATATGCCCCGCAAGAATGGTTCCACTATATTGACAAATGAGATTACAAAGATTACAATCCACCAATAATTCCTCCTTTCTCTCAGGAATTTCTTTCAAAGTGTGTGTTCCAAGTTCTATTTGTTTCCCCCCCCTTCCTAGCCTAAGCTCCCAGGACCCGTGGCTAACCAATTTATCCCAAGGCAAAACATGAATTTTGCACTTTAAGTCTCTAGCCCCTTCTTATTTTCCTTTGCCACTAAAACTTCTATTTCTCTCTATTGGGCACTTTTATATATATACCCCAACTAGAGGAAATATACCGCAACATAAAACAAGTGGGCCTGGGCCCAAAAACAATTTAAAGCCACACTCACAAATCTCCACATTGGCTTTAAGAAGAATCATGACCGAACAACAACCAACACCACCGAGAACCTCTGTCGAACCATTCTCCACATCCTCTAGTTGCTCAATTTTGCAACTTTGATCAAGTCGCAACAATGTTGAAACTTGATCCCCGTCACCACATTTGTAGCTATATCCTCCGGATTCCTATCTGTGTGCACCTTCTCAACAACAACGGACCCCTTGACAACCACATCTCGAATGAAGTGTAGCTTTATGTCGATGTGATTCGTCCTCTCATGATACATTTGGTTCTTGGCCAAGTGTATCGCATTATGATTATCACAAAACACCTTCACCTCATTTTGCTCGATCCCGAGCTCACCGATCAACCCCTTTAACCAAAGAGATTCCTTCACACCTTTCGTGAGAGCGATGAACTTGGCCTCCGTCGTAGAAAGTGCAACCACCGGTTGTAATTGCATCTTCCAACTCAACGCACAACAAAATAAGGTGAAAAATATCCGGTCAACGATTGCCTCTTGTTCAAGTCACCTCAAAGTCCGCATCAACATATCATCTCAACTTAGCCTCACTTTCATTCACCCATTTGTAGTAAGCCAACACTTGAAGTTCCCTACACACACCGAAGAACCCACTTCGTTGCATCCCAATATTCCCTTCCTGGGTTGGCCATAAACCGGCTCATAAAACTAGCTGCATATGCTAAATTTGGTCGTGTGTACACCATGCCATACATTAAACTTCCAACGGCACTCGCATAATGAGTCCGCTCCATGCTCGTTTGATCCTCCTTGGTCTTTAGCGACATCTTTGCGTAGAGCTTGAAATGAGCTGCCAAGGGTCTTTGAACCACCTTTACCTCCGACATCCCAAACTTAGCCACCACCTTCCGAAGATAATCATATTTAGACACAAACAATTCACCGTGTCCCCTATCCCGTGTGATTTTCACCCCCAAAATATTCTTGGCCACTCCCTTATCTTTCATTTCGAACTCACTTACTAAAAGTTGTTTCAAGTTGTGGACTTCGTTCTTGTTCTTCGACACTATCAACATTGTCATCGACATATAGAAAAAAGAATATTCCACTACCAGTAACCCATTTACATACAAAAATCTATCAAAGTTACTCCGTGAGTACCCATTTCCCCCTATGAACTCATCAAATCTCAAGCACCGTTGTCTAGGGGATAGAGAGATTTCCTAAGAAGACAGTTTTTTTTTCATCTCCAACCTTGATGATCCCTTTCGGTTTAGCCATGTAGATCCCCTCCTCAATATTTCCATGAAGAAAAGTTGTCTTCACATCCATTTGCTCAAGCTATAAATCATATTGATTTACCAAAGCAAGAAAAACCCAAATGGATGTGTACTTGACCACGGGGGAGTAAATCTCATTGAAGTCGACCCCTTCTCTTTTGTGTGAAGCCATTAGCCACCAATGTCTCCTTACACCTTGGCTTCTCAAACCCAACAATACCTTCCTTTTATTTGAACACCCATTTACAACCAACCACACGTTGAATTTTAGGCTTGTCCATAAGTACCCAAATCTTGTTCTTGTCAAGCAATGCCATTTCCTCTTCCATTGCACATTTCCATAGCTCTTTGTCTTTCCTCATCACCGCTTCTCGATAGGAATTCAGTTCGGAGTCTTCCAACTCTTTTGCGGTAACCAATGCAAAAGTAACTAAATCGGAGTAACCATACCTCTATGGGGATCATGTTTCTCTTCTATGTCAGTCCCCTGCAAATTGGTACAATTATAGGCTCTCATCACGACTTTTTCCACCTAACTCTTCAATCTCTTCCAAGTAACCCTCATCCCCAACATCATCTTTATCCTCCCGTTCATCGCTACATTCCCCAATAGCTCCACCTCAATTTCTGCTCTTTCCTTAGAAGCCTCCATGCTATTCCTGGCCTCTTGAGTAGAAATGATCATGTAGTACTCGAATTCTTTAAAGACAACATCCCGACTAGTGACACATTGGGACGCTTCACCTTCTTTGTACTAAAGTTTCCAACCTTTCACGCCCTCGGGATAACCAACAGATATAGACCTCTTTGCTCTCGTATCTAACTTGTCCTCTCTTTGGTATATGTAAGCCACACAACCAAATACCTTTAAATTGTTGAGCTTCGGTGGGGAACCATTCCACACTTCTTTCGATGTATTTCAATTCAAAGTCATCGAAGAACATCTGTTAAGCCACTGTGTTCATTGCTTCTCCCCAAAACCTCTTCGGCAAACCAGCCTCAAATAACATGCATTTCACCCTCCCAAGTAGTGTGCGGTTCATCTTTTCTGCAAGTCTATTTTTTTGTTGGATACCCCGTACAATTTTGTGCCTAACTATACTTTCTTCCTTGATGTACCGGTTGAACTCATCACTTAAGAACTCAAAACTATTGTCTGTCCAAAGCTTCTTGATCTTTGGGAGGTTGTCGCCGTACCTCTCAAAGATTATATTTTAAGCCCTTTTGCTTACTAACTACAATTAAGTAGCTATTGGCAAGTCGGGATCGTCCACAGAGACGAGGGATATTCTCAAGTGTTTGCTCATAAAATGATCAATACTATACTAGATATATAGATACATACATATATAAAAGCACATAAACAGAGGGGGGTTTGGTTGGGTTTTTCTAAGTTATCAAATTTAAAGACAAGTTTAACTAAGAAAGCAAACAACTAAAACGAGATTAAGGAAAGATTACGGAGTCTTGGGAGCAATTGACCTACACTTCCAAACCTTCTATCTATTATTGAACATATAACCTATTTAATACCTTTACTACTTGTTGTGAAGATAAATCTCATATCCTCATTTGATAGTAGTTTACTAGAGTGAGTTCGACATCTCTAGCTAAACCTCACTAATGACCTCCTTAGTCGTTCAACGCCTAAAGGTATCCCATTAATGGCATTAAGTTCAAAGAATCAACAAGCTTGGTAACACTTATAA
>JAULKJ010000008.1:12420732-12446827 GCA_032355405.1 Rubia balearica
GGGGGTTTTGGCCGGGCTATGTGGCTGGGGGGGGGCTGGGTGGCGGTGGGGGGTAGTTGGGATGTCAATTGGAGAAGGATCTTCGATAGGGAGGTGGTGGGGCGATGGTGCGAGAGGGTTTGGCTGGTAGAAGTGCTGGTGGGAGGAGGGTGGATGGTGGCGGAGGATGTGGTGTCGGTGGCTATGGGGAGGTGGTGGTGCCGGTGGTCAGGAGATGGCGAGTAGTGGTGGTGGAGAAGGTGGTGGGGTGGTGGCTGGGCGGAGGTGGGGTGGTGATCGAAGATGGGTGG
The DNA here is from genome assembly GCA_032355405.1 of Rubia balearica. Taxonomy (NCBI): domain Eukaryota; kingdom Viridiplantae; phylum Streptophyta; class Magnoliopsida; order Gentianales; family Rubiaceae; genus Rubia; species Rubia balearica. Next base: position 12,421,023 of record JAULKJ010000008.1, read on the forward strand.
TGGCTGGGCGGCAGTACGGTGGGGGCGGTGGGCCGGAACGGGCGGGTGGTGGTGGGGGAGAGTGTGGTCGTGGTGGAGAGTGTGGTGGGGTGGTGCTGGGCGGAAGTGGGGTGGTGATTGGAGATGGGTGGTGACTGGGCTGCGGTAAGGTGGTGGTGGGCAGGAGAGGGCAAAAACGAAATTTATTTTAGTAGAAATGCCCAAGGGCATATTAGTCTTTTTTATGTCAAGTCGACTGTCGAAAATATAAGTCAATGCCGGAATCTGACCGGAAGGTTAAATTGGCATAATTCATCATAAATGTAGTGTTATATTGGCACTTTTTGGTTTTACAAAGTTATATTGGCACTTTCAGCCTAAATGTATGGTTATAAAATCATTTAACTCTATCTTTTATTTAATTAATATGTGTAATTTAGAAATATCGGTGAAATAAAAGTATTCCTACGGGGCTACGTCCCAACTCTATTAATTTGCACAACAATTATTATCACGCTGTTTAACAATCATGTTTGACCGTCAAATATATTTACCTATATATAATAATGACAAACGAAAAGTTGAATTTAGAAACTACTTGTAACAGCGAATTCAACAATATCATATATGATAATATTTTTGTTCAAATACCTATTCAAATATGCGATCAAACTTTGATAAAGAATGGTATAAAAAAAGTTTATAAATAGAGTTGGGGGGAGTACAAATTATTTCACACGTTGATTAGAAATAAACAAAGTAGGATATATTTTTTAAAAAAGGTTAATTCCCCGTACTATGATTATATTTCTCAATTTCACTATATTCGACACACTTTTCTTTTATCATAATTTTTTTTATATTGACATACTATCTATTTTTATCAAGAGTCCTATAATTTTATTCATTTATTCTATTTTTTTCTTTCTAAATTTAATTTTACCCACTCATTTCAATCACTATATTTCAATCACTGTAAAGACTAAACACTTAAAATTACGGTGTCAAATAAAGAGAGTATATTGTATTCTCAAAAAAAATATTAAGGAGGTATTTTCATAGAAAAGTGGAGTAGTCTGATGATATGAAAGAAGTCCTAATGACAACACTGTACGTGTGGAATTGCATGTTTGCCTGGCAGGTGTTTAATTGATTAGTTATACCTAACTATTAATTGATTAGTTATACCTAACTAAAGTAATTAATTAGTTGCAACTTTCAAGATAATACTTAGTGTAGTAACATTATAACATCAAATTGATATGGGGGCACCTGTTTTTGCATCGAAAAGCCTGGCTGGCCTATACAAGTTAAATCAAAGTTGTTGCTCCCTTTTTATGCATTTTTATGCATTTCATATGTCAGATAATGTCGTGAAAGGCGATATTTCTTTAACTTTCATCATACTTTTTATTTTAAATGTTATAATTTTATAAAGTTAAATATTTTATTTAAATATTATTATGTATTTGAATATGAGAATATAAAAATATATTGTATAATATAAAATTTATTTTGAAATTTTTAAAATTTAATTCTCCCTCCGTTCCAGAGAAATTAACACAATTTTTATTTTCGTCCATCCCACAAAAATTGGCACAGTTTAATTGTTACATAAAGTGGCAAAAAATGAGGTTATACGTTTACTATATTGTCCCTCAAAAAATCCACTAGTCAACTCTTCTGTTATGAAAATACCCTTAATTTATTTCACATCAACAATTTCCCTTCATCTTGCATAAAATACCGATTCAAAAGCAATTGTACTAATTTCTCTGGAACGGATGGAGTATGTAATTTTATAAATACAATATATAATATAAAAAATAAGTGATCTATCCAGACACATGCTTTCATATGTTATCTGTGATTAATTTATACCATTTCTATGTGTCAAACTTATTTACAAAGTCATGTGACCTTAACATGTACTTTAATCTTAATCCATGGAACTAAAGTGTAACAAGAAGAGTGTGATACAAAAAGCGAACCGCAATTATTGACCAAAAAACTCTACATAAAAGTTAGTTGCGTCCTCTTCGGGACTTCCTATATTCTAGGAATTAGTTGCAACCGAACCAAAATTAAAAGGGAAAGGAGAGGGATAAGAATCTTTTATATTATTACATGCGATTATTGATATAAATTTCACTAAATATCATTAAAGTTTTGATTGTTTTGTCCTGAATTACAAGTAAGCTGTGCGAAGTATCAAATTCTTAACTATAATCGGAGATACTTACATTAATAAAAAGATATTATGAAAAAAATTGAAGTTTAAACTGCAATTAAAAGAAATAAAGACAAAAATTTTGGTTTGTATTGATTGGATTATAAACTAACAACTATTATACTTTGCATAATATTGCAACTGAAACGTTTCACCTTTCTATTATTCTTATTAAACTCCATCTTTTCATTAATATATGAAAAGACAGTATTTTCCAAACCTTTACCTTCAATTTATACTTATGATAAATAATTAACTTCCCAAAACTTTACCTCATTTCATACTTATGATAAATAATTACAAAATATACACTTCGTTTTCTAAAACCTTGTTCATGTGACGAATTCGAACTGACAAATGATCATTTATTTACTATTTTATTTGTTTACACGGAAGGAAATTACTGAGTAGCTAGATACAAAAGTTTGAAAGTTTCAAGGATGATCTTCTTGAATTTTTGTTCTACTTTCCGTGTTTAATAATCGATCAAATATAAATAAATAATATCTTGACTTTATCTTCCATTAGCAGATAGTGCATGACTTTGGAATCATATGCAGTTTTCTGTTTTATTAGATGTGACACAATTTTCTTTTTAGTTATTTTTTAAATTTGACACACTTTTCTTTTTTGGTAAGATTCCTTCATTTTCATACACTCATCCTACTTTTTTTCTTTCTAAATTCAATTTCACCCACTTATTTCATTCACCTAAATCCAAGCACATAACACTGGTGTGTCACATCTAATAAAACGGAGATAGTATTTAATTTTTTTTAGAATATGTATTACCACTAAATTTCAAATGGATGACTATGATGATGAGTTGATGAGTCGCATGCAAATGACAATAATGATAACGATGATAAGAATAGACTAATAATACATACAAGTAGTTGAGTTATATTATTAAGAAAAATAAAAATGGAGTGGTTGGGAAAACGTACATGATCTTGTGTGTGGTCCAAAGGATGCTGTAACGATGAAACTCTTTGGAAGGGTCAAACCAAAGGTAATACCGTTCTTCTCTTCCTCTGTGGGTGCTCCCGTTTCCATACATGTTCGTCTGAAAGCGCCATGCTTTTCCCCTTATATTCCCCAAGAACTCGAAGTCTAATTCATCGTGCGTTTTCTGGAACAGTTCTTGATTTGATGTCTGCACATCCGAAAATCAAAAGACTGTCAGTTTCTGATATGATAACTCAATAATTCAAATTACCGAAACAATTCAACCCGATTATTATCATTCCGAACTAAAATCACACATATATACGTACATGATACTGACCCGTCTGTAATCTATTAGTCTGAATTGAAACCTTTATAAAAAAATTGAATAAATTTATAAAGAATATTGAATTGTCAAGTTATTGTGTGACTTGTCCAGAAAAAATCATCATGCGATTTTAGGTTGATATTATTATAATTTTTAAATTGAAAATTATTAATCCTTTCATCATCTGAAGGATGTTACGTCTCTTCAGTATGCTTAGTGTAACATCCGGAAAGTAAAAAAAATAAAAAACCAGCTTTCTTCTGTTTGGCTTAATTTTCGATTAATATTAATTGTTAGGTCTGTAATCCTTAATTTATAAATTACAACTAAGGAGCTGCAAGTTTGTGTAACTTGTACTTTGAAAAAACAGGGTAATTAATCTGCTTTTTTAGAGTGAATAAACCTTTCACGACAAGTCCAGCTATGAGAATAATAATGTTCTAGATTAGATACTTCAAATAGTAATAAAAACATATCTTGGTGCATAAGTAGAATATATATGGAGATAATTGTTTTTTCCTTTTTCCTACTTATATCCCTTATTGCTATTTTGAAGTTTGGCCTAACGAGCACTCACATAGAAGGCTACAACCACGCCAGCTGTATAATCCGATGGCAGCTTAATTTTGGCACTGAAGAATCCGTGGTGGTAAAGATCAGAAGATTTAAACCCAGAACCTGCATACAAATATAAACAAACAGCCAATAAAATCCTTCTGATCATCTAATCGCTTTCCTTAATCCGATCACAACCTAGAATCACCAAATTACTTTCCTTGCCCAACTGGTAGCCCTAATACTCTTTATATATGAATAATATTTACATGAAAAATTCTATTCTAACCTCATACCATAATAAGGTTGTCATGTTTCAAATAAACTGCTTGTTCCGCTCCACGTAAACAGTCTCGTTTCTACAACGAGACTGTTTACGTATGAAACCGAGCAGGAAGTATGGAAATGGAAAGGAATAAATAAAATGAATTGCATGCATGCCTGTGAATTGGTCGAGGTGGAGGCCGACGGAGGTGTCGTCGGGCGAACGATTGATGTTGGGATCGCCGAAGAGAGGGGAGAAGCCTTTGTTGAACGGAATAGTGGCGATGGGGCCTAAAGCAGAAGTGTTTGCTGCAGTCTGTGATATTAGCTGATGATGAAGGAACAAAAGGGATATAAGACAGGCAAAATTATGCAACTCTTTGCCCATTTTTTCTCCCTTAAACTATTGGTTTTTGGTTATGTATGAATGATCAAGCATTCATGGAGGGTGGAGAGAAATGGTAAAGTGTTCCGGGTCTGAAAACACAGGAGTTCGCTGTTGTATTTAAATAAAAAAGGAGAAAGGAGGAGAGAGAAAGTTGGTGCATTGGGATCGACTAATTCAATTTTTGTTGCGTTTTGATTGGCGGCTGGCTCTATGAATCAGATTCTTTAATTTCTTGAGCATAAGACCATGTACAATGGTGAGACACCTTTGAGACACCCCTTGTAGTTTCAGTTAATTAAATAATCAACCTCTCTCTTCCACCTCAGCATTTGGGACAACAATTAAGACACTCCGTTTTTTTCTCCACAGTGGTTGAGACCCCTTTGAGACAACTCCATGGACCCCACTTGATTCCCTCTATCCTAATCATTATTTTTACCTTCAATATTTAATTCAAATAAATTTACCTAACAAAATAAATTGAAATGTGAAATTTCAGGTAATGTTTGAATTTAATTTAATTTCTAAAATATTAATAGTATTTAAAATTAATTTTAACTTTTCAAAATTATTTTATGAACCAGAATTAAAAAGGACCATATCTTTTTTTTTAAGAATGTAATTTTAAAATTTGAAAATAATCAAATTCGAAAAACAAAAATCAGATTTTTTTATTAGGATTTTTCCATTTTTTTCAATTTTTAAATAGCAAAAAGAAGATTTCAGATTTTTGAAATTAAGTTTTTTAAAAAAAAATCAGTTTGAAATTAAGATTTGAAAATAAAGAAAATGGAAAGAAGCTGGGAAAATGGCGATGGAGCAGATGGGAAAATGGAGATGGAGCAGCGCACATGGGGCAGGGTCCCGCATGTCAGCATTGGGGCTGTCTGAAATATATGGACAATGGGCAGGGTCTCAAAGGATTGAGACTCAAATGAGACTCCCATTGTGGGATTTATTGTCTCAATTGAGTCTCAATTTTCAGTTGAGACTCCCATTGAGACCCCATTGTACATGCTCTTACCAGGTTTATCGGTGACCGCAGAGCTGCGGTCACCATGTTTTCCCATTTAAAATAAAGGGAAATATGAACAGTATGGCCCAACCCCAAAAAAAAGAGGGCAAAAATTGACCATGCCTTTTCCATTCCATGGCCTAGGCCATTGCCACATGGCCCAAGTTTATTGGCTAAAAATATACTAAATTTAATCCAATCTAATCATTTTATCTCCTTATCTATATATTTGATTTTATATTTCTTTTTTTTAATATTTTCGAAATAAATTTAATTGCAGAAAATGACATTTTTCATTCTCTATAAATAGAGACCAATATTGTCATTGTTCAATGCACAACTCAATATAATTTGATGTATTTTTAAATTTGGTATTGAAGTGTTGCAAATGAACTTTTTTTCATGCCTAAACTATTATATTTCTAATTATCCAAAATTTATTTAATAAATTCGAAAATATTATTATTTAATTATTACAACATTTAATTAATAATTTAAAATATACTATTTATATTTCAGATTAAAATAATATTTAAAGAGTTGAAATTTTTGATTGGGTTGGGTCATTGATAAACCTTTCAAAAAGAAATAAATTGGTTGGATTGAAGGTTGTATAGGTGAATGAGAAAGATATAATATTTAATTGGAATTTTTAGTTGGGTTGGGTCATGGATAAACATGATCTTTTAGTTGTGAGTATGCATTATTATTTACACAACCAAAATCGAACAGCGAAATTCATCACTAAAAGTTTGAAATTAATGATAAAAACAATGTTGATAGAGAGTAATAGCTAAAAAATCTTAATTAAAGAATTCGTTGATGAATTTACTGTTCACTCATTAACTAAATAGTATAATGACGGATGAAAGAATTGTTGTTACTTTTTGTAGTGGCGGGAAACATCATTACCAGTAGACCGTCACCAAAAGATCCAATTTACTCAGCAAATGATGTTATTTAGAGATAAATAAACACTAATCTAAAATATTTTTTCAAATGCAGGAAGTTAAACTGGTTTAGTGACAAATCTCAATAATCACTATTAATCCGATTTAACGATAAGAATAGGTCGCTAATGAAAGTGTTCATATGCTTTAGTGACGATAATCAATCGTCAGTGCTCATATAATTTGGTGACCAATGATGGAACGAAGGTGAGAGATCAATGCTGATATAGTAGGTCATGTTTATTTCAACTTATCAGCAGTTCAATTTAATCAGTTGTAAATAATATTCTTTTAATTTATTTTTATTACATTGATTTAATTTTAATTCAGCCCACTGAATGAAATGAAAGACCTTGGAGCAAACGATTTATTTCAACCTAAGAACTCATTTGAATTTTTGGGTAACATATTATTGTAACAGATATACATCGTCATTATAAATAATTGTACAAAGGAGACAGTTTCACCTAATTTTTTATGAGACGGGGGGTTTAAGTACAATTATTTAAAGATAAAAATGACATAGGTTACTTTTTGTAATTTATAAAAATTTAGTTCATACTTTGTCTCAACATAAGTTATGGTGAGACGGTCATATGAGTCCTTATCTAATAATTGTGTTGCGTAGGAAAGGAATTTGGGTTCGAGCGAACGTAAACACGTCTACGTAACAGTAACCAATTAATCAGTGGGGGTGGAGGCGAGAATTTTAGACAGAATCCTGATGTCACATGATATATTGCATTGCATACCCCAGAAAGCGAAATATGTTTCATGTTGGCTTTTTACTTATCAGTTCAATAAAACTTTAGATAAATATATTTAATTTAATTTAATTTAAATTCATTGTTCCAACTTTTCATTACGTTTAATTTCAATTCACTATATCGGATCGAGAGACCTTAATACTACCAGCAAAAAGTGCTTTTATAACCCTATCTACTTGAAATAAGTACCAATATAACCTTTAGATAAATGAAAGTGCAGATATAACCCTACCTAGTTGATGTAAATGCAATTCTACCCATTCCGACATCTGGTGGCGGTCCGGCGGTGGTTTGGCGGCGGTGTGGTGGTCCGCCGGCGGTGAGCAGCGGTCCGGCGAAGTCAATGCCAGAAATGGGGTCTGAGGGTTATATTGACACTTACATTAACTAGTTAGGGTTATTTTTGCACTAAAAATTATCTGAGCGTTATATTGGCACTTATGTTAAGTAGGTAGAATTATATTGGCACTTTTCCATTTTTTTTTACTATGCATCACAATTTTGAGGTCTAACACTTGATAATTCCTCAATTAGGTTAAAAAGAAAGGTAAATAATTAATCTCTGTTGTCATAAAATTGTCCATTCCATCATCAAATGACAAACGTTTGTACAACTTGGGCGTAGTTGACCCGTCAATTTCCATATTTTTCGAGTGCAAGCCAAATCCAAAAGCACTACATCTAAATCCCAATATAGAAACAGCAGCCAAAACGAATATGCACAAGAACCAAACTGGATATGCCCGTAATTTCGCCCATTTCAGTTACTGACAGTTTGACCCCACCGTATGAAAACCACTCCGTGCTCCCAACTCACACACATGCACCCCTTTATCCCACCTTATCCTTCCGCCACGTGTACATCCACCCTCTCGAAGTACACGTGTCACCATCTTAGGTGCGGCCTCACCAGATTTCCGTGCACCGCCGAGTTGGCGCTTCATTCCTGTACAGCTATGTTACTTGCGTTTCATCTCCTCCCATACTATAAAAACACCAACACCCTGTTTTTTGTTGTTTGCTTCTCCAGCAAAAACATTTCTTTACGCACCCAAACATCCACTAATAAATTGGACTTCATTGTATGTGTGTTGTTTTTTCCCCTTTTTGTGGAGAAAATGCTGACGGAGAAGCTCATAGATAGAATGCCGGGGGCGGCGGTGACGGCCGTTTCGTCGAGTACTCATTCACTCCGGTGCTGCGGTGGTGAGGCGGTGGAGAGAATCTTCGATGAGCTGCCGACTGCGGGAATCGTGGCGGTGGCCGGACCGGAGGCCGGCGATTTCAGTCCGCCGCTGTTATCGTATACGATCGAGCTTCAGTACAAGCAGGCATAATCACTCACGATTCTAATTTTAATTCACTGCTTGATTACTTGCATTCATGTTGTAATGTATATTAGTTTTTTTTTTGAATTATGTGGACGATTTTTTCCCCTTTCAAACTCAGATATGAAGCTAGTTATGTGTCCGTTGCTTGTACGTTATTTCTCTTTCCTTTTCAAAATTTTAAATTGAGAAAAATATTCCCTTCTCGTTGTAGCTACTTGTCTGAAATTAAAAATGAATGAAGTTTTGGCAAAATGCAAAGTTTGGTTGTATTCAGCTTTTGAGTTTAAATTTGGAAAACTTTATCTGTCTTTCATCAGTTCATGGGGGTGATAATAGAGTATTTACAATTTATCGGAAGTTCCTAAATTCTCAGTATCTATCGGCAATTAGAAGGTTCATTCGCGTAATAAATTCTGAGTTTTCTGATTGCCTTGAAGGTCCTGTTACTAAAGCTTGTAGTTTTATGGTTTGTTATGTTGCTCAAAGTTGGTTAGAATTTATTGTTGAGTTTATTTAAGGCTTATCCAGGTTTTATACTAATCTACAAAATACTTCTTACTTTTTGGATTCTCTGTTTTTTTAGTGTTAAATCTACTTAATCAACACGCTTTCTTTTCTCTAATATGGTTACCGCATTAGCTGAAAATAGGACTCGTTCAGGTTCTTCACCTTAATCATGCAATTATTTGCTTTCTATCCATGCATATTTGTCTAATTGGTGTTTTGTAGGGGCTTACTGAGTATTTCATTGATTAACAGTTCAGTTGGCGCTTAGTGAAGAAGGCATCACAAGTTTTTTATCTGCACTTTGCCTTGAAGAAGCGGGCAATTATCGAAGAGTTTCATGAGAAACAAGAGCAGGTGCTCTACTTTACACCTCTCCCTTTCTTTTCTGGGTGCATAATCTGTTTCCGAGATACGAGTACATTCTCTTTTTCATCATTTTCATGATTCCCTTTACTATCTCATGAAAAGGTTAAAGATTGGCTTCACAACCTTGGATTTGGTGATCATACAGCTATTGTCCATGATGATGATGAACCTGATGATGGAATTGTTCCCATATTTTCTGAAGATAGTGTTAAAAGCAGGTGATAGAAAGTAGTAAATGTTTAGTAGATTATAGGCAAGTTGAAATCTCACAGTAAAGTTTATGTAGGTCTGTTCCATCCACAGCTGTCTTTTCTGTTATTCGTCCAGCCATCGGCAGGCAGCATACCGTCTCAGAAAAGGCAAAAGCAGCTATGCAAGCTTATTTGAATCACTTCTTGGGAAACTTGGATATTGTCAACACTAGAGAGGTGCATAAAAGTGCTCTTTAGTTTCAGCCTGCTTTATACTTTTTGAATTAGATAACCCTTTTTAACTGTTATACTTCGAAACAAGGACGCATTTATTTATGTTAAAAGATGCTGTCCTGGCTTTGGATCCAATATTTTTTCTCCCACCTGACTTGAATGTTGCGAAGATTGTTGGACTTCCAATATTGAAGTTGCAAAATTTTGTAATGTGTGGTTAGATTCTAACTCTTGAAACACGGCTAGGGAACCTATAGTTCTGGTTGTTGCTACCTTTGAGTGAATCGTACTTGTGAGATTTTTAGACATTTACTTGTTTTGGTGATGTCAAATGCTAAACAAAATTCCGCTTCTTATATGTTTTTTTCTTGGGCTACTAATGTAACTCTTTTTCAGGGTCCGAAAACAAACCTTGTAAGTAATGGAAGCAATGCATGAGATTGAAAATAGATATATATCAAGTGATTCTTATGTCATTTTGTGCTTAACACATTGGGTGGTTTTACGTTGTTATCTTTGATACTGATAAATTAGACCTTATAATGCCAGGTCTGCAAGTTCTTGGAGGTTTCAAAATTATCCTTTTCTCAAGAATTTGGACCTAAACTGAAAGAAGATTATGTAATGGTCAAAAGTTCATCAACAATGCCAAAGGAGAGTGTATACTCAAGATGTTGCTTATGCCCTTGGGCTGGCTGTTGTAATAACAAGTGGGAAAAGGTACTTTAGATTGATAGTTGTGAATGCATGCATATAAAGGAATGGATCAAAACTTGTCCTCAACTATTTTGTTCTTGCTGTCAACTTCCTCTAGCTTGTTAGCTGAATTTTTTCTTTGGTTTTTCAATTATCACGACACTTTCATTCCGCCTATAGGTTTGGGCTGTCCTCAGGCCAGGATTCTTGGCTTTACTAAAGGATCCTTTTGACACTAAAGTCATAGACATAATTATATTCAATGTCCTCCCTGGTTCAAAGGAAGATGGAAAAAATGGATCATGTTTGGCAGAAGAGATAAAGAACCGAAACCCATTACGCTATGCATATAAGGTAAGAAACATCTCAAACTTATCTTACTTGATTTTAATTTATTTCAGGATATTCTACGTTTTTATTTTTGGATATTCTATGTCATTGCCAGTACTCAAAGCTTTCTAAGATCTAAGGCTGAGGAGGATAACTTTTCTGACAACTTTAAAACTAAAACCTCATAGAGAGTATTTACGACATCACATGAGAATGCTTCATGGACTTTTACCTTTGTTTCTATCCTTGAGTCTTCTTCATGTCAAACAGTCAAAAGTTTCCTGTCTTGCACTTCATTAAAAAAATTCATGTCGTCTATTGAGTTTCCCATCCTTGAGTAGTCTTCGAGTCCGAGGTTTTATGTCTTGCAACTCATTTATAATTCTTATAATCTATGTACTGAGTTATAATGCTTGAGCTATCTTCATTTCAAAGGTTTCTTGCGGAAGTAGGACAGTTAAGTTAAGAAGCACGAGTAGTGCTAGAGTCAGGGATTGGGTTTCAGCAATTAATGAAGCTGGTCTAAATTATCCTGAAGGTTGGTGCCAAACTCACCGCTACAGTTCATTTGCACCTCCAAGGGGGTTGACTGATGATGGAAGTCAAGCACAATGGTTTGTTGATGGAAAAACTGCATTTGAAGCTATTGCATCATCAATAGAGAAAGCAAAATCTGAGGTTTATATTTTAACTTCCTGATTGTATTTTTTTTAGACTTTAGGAATCACACAATTGAATCCTAAAGTAATTGTGTTGCTCACAGATATTTATTACTGGATGGTGGCTTTGCCCAGAACTTTATTTAAGGCGTCCCTTTAACAATCACAGCTCCTCTAGGCTTGACGCATTGCTTGAAGCCAAGGCTAAGCAAGGAATTCAGGTGAAAATAGACATTATTTTCTTTGTGTATAGGTTTTTGTCTTCTTTATTTTTTCTTCTAGATAAGACACAAGTTTCATAAGTCTTAAAGAGCTCGTAAAAATAGTAGTCCAATTAAAAAAGATTGTATGAACACATTGAGTTTCATGAATTATTTTTTCCTCGTAAATATTGTGATGTTTACTGTGACTATTTGTATATGGCATCCAAATGCTTTGATCTGGAAATAAATTTCAACGTAGTTGTCATGTCATCTTATTGCATGTATGGGGTTAGATTTTTTATTTATTTTTTGTTTTTTATATTTGTCTCCTCTGGAGAATGCATTTGTTGCTTACAATATTAAACAGTTCTACAATTTTCTAAATATTCACATTTCCTTGTAAAGTTCTTATATTCTACTTCAGGAAGATGCGATATTCGTTCTCCTCCGGTCAACTCCATCTTGCCTGTGCTATTATCAAGCAATAACTTCAATGTGTAGTTCAAAATGACTATTCAGTTTATACTCAGTTCTGCTTATACTTTGTTTGAATAGCTTTGTTTTTAGAGGTCATATTTGAAAACTAAAGTGATAACTTCATCCCCCACTAGCTAAATCTGTGCTGCTTTACATACAGCACTTCTACTTCTTTGATGGAAGTTGATGCAACATTCTTAGGTTGTCTAGATATATTTTTGGGCTATATGAAATGGCCAGTATAACCAATTTCTAACACATGATTTTGCAGATTTATATTCTTCTTTACAAGGAGGTTTCTATAGCTTTAAAGATTAATAGTTCGTACAGTAAACGGAAGCTTCTTGCCATCCATGAGAATGTCAAAGTCTTGCGCTATCCTAACCGTTTCCCAACTGGTGTTTATTTATGGTAAAAGATACGGAGAGCAATACAGCTAATGTGTTTATCACACTTGACTGAGATAATTCATTTTTGTAGTTTCTTTAAATGATTCAAATAATTCTTTTTTCGGACACATGCAGGTCACACCATGAAAAACTGGTTATCGTAGATCATCGTATTTGTTTTCTTGGAGGTTTGGATCTTTGCTTTGGACGTTATGATACCAATGAACATAAAGTGGGTGACCACCCTCCTTCTGCCTGGCCCGGAAAGGACTACTATAATCCTAGGTACATTATACTTCTAAGAACTAGGAGAAGATAGACGAGAATCAGTTAAGAATCGCAACTTTAAGCCAAATAATCTCCTGATTCCATTATTCGCTTCTCAACTTTCATAGAAGACCAAGAATACGACTTTCATTTTTGTTTGGAATTTCACTTCATATGGGAGAATGAATAATTGAAGTCTCTTAAAATAGATGTCTGACATAAACTTGGCGGAGTTGTAACTTCAAAAGCTTCTGTTGTTCACATCATTTACACACACAGCATGGATCTTGTGTACTAGTTCTCCAATATACAATTACCTCGAAATGTCATCATCTTTCTGATGTAATTTCCATTATTACGGCTATTAGGGAATCTGAACCAAATTCTTGGGAAGACACCATGAAGGATGAACTTGAGAGAACAAAGTATCCTCGAATGCCTTGGCATGATGTCCATTGTGCACTTTGGGGACCAGCATGTCGAGATGTAGCCAGGCACTTTGTTCAGCGCTGGAACCATGCGAAGGTTTGTGTCTATATACATACATTAAATATGTTCTGTCTCAAAAGTTTGAAATGCTCACAGAAATAGTTCATCAAATCAGAGAAATACAGCTCCAGATGAACACCAGATACCACTTCTAATACCTCAACAGCACATGGTTATTCCTCACTACCTGGGAAGGAGCAATATGGTAGAAATTAAAAAGCAGCCGGTTGTGATAAATGAGAATCATTTCGACAGACAGGATTCTTTCTCTTCACAATCCCCACAAGAAGATGTCCCATTATTGCTGCCCAAGGAAGCTAATGGCCTCAACTTTTCTAGCTTAGATGAGGAATCTGATGGCCTATATTCAATCCAAGACCATCTGGATCAGCTTGAAGATGGTGCAGGTCTCTAATTTACTTGAAAAAAAATCTGAGTTGAACTTTATTTAAGTCTCGTTTACTTTGGAAGATTCCAATCAAATGTTAACATGAGACAGTTCAATGCAAATCAGGAGAACTGGATGAGGAAACTTCAGATGGTTTGTGGGACACACAAGAGCGAGTTTGTCAGGTTTCTTCATTGGACGAAGTGACACAAGTTGGCCCACGCACATCATGTAGCTGTCAGGTTAGATATGAACGTTAACTGATTGAACTGATTTTTTAAATGTATGTAGTAAACTACAGTCATTGCTCTGATCTAGAATTATGAATTCGCTATCTGTCATCACAGGGGTGGAGTTAGGGTTATTGCAACAGAAGTCTTGACCAAAAACAGCTTCTGGTGTAGGAACAATAAGTTATCATAGCACTATCGGTTTCCATGTACAAAAGATGGCTATAACTTCTTAAGTTTCCACAAATCTTTATCATTTGGAAAGACTTTCAATGTTGAAGATTAAAATGTGCGCATGTGCAAAAGTTTATTGTATTTTGAACTATATATGGGAAGACTACTTCATAATTGTCTTAACACTCTATTTCTATTTCTATTTTTGTCTATGTCACTACCTGCTTAATTCATCTGAGCAATGTTTCTGCTGTGTGGAAATTTTTAGGTTATTAGAAGTGTTAGCCATTGGTCCGCTGGAATAAGTAAAACAGAAGATAGCATTCACAGAGCTTACTGTTCTATGATAGAGAAAGCTGAATACTTTGTTTACATTGAGGTAACTATTTCTACTTTAGTTTTGTAAAAGAGATATTTGCAACATTTAGATCTGATCTTCTAGAAATGGTTTCTTGTTAATGTCAGGCATCGATGATGCTATATTTCTAGTTCCTCGTGTATCCATGACGCTATTTATTTGAGCTATACTTGCCTACTAATCTTGTGCTTTGTGGCCCTTTTCTTCCAGAACCAATTTTTCATATCGGGATTTTCAGGCGATGACATCATACAGAACCGAGTACTGGAAGCTTTATGCAAGCGTATACTCCAAGCACACTATGAGCAAAAGCCATTCAGAGTTATAGTTGTCATTCCCCTTCTTCCCGGGTTCCAGGTAGGGTTTAAATGACATTATAATAGGTATCCTGTGGGCAGTAGGCTCACATTCCTTTCAACTGGTGCTTTGCAGGGTGGCATTGATGATGGTGGTGCTGCAACTGTTCGAGCCATAATGCATTGGCAATATCGCACGATTAGTAGACCGAAGAATTCAATATTGGATAAACTTCATGGCTTGCTGGGTCCTAAAGCTGAAGATTACATATCATTTTATGGTTTAAGGACACACGGCAAACTTTCAGATCATGGTCCAGTCGTAACAAGTCAGGTAATATTTTCAAGACAAAGTTTAAACTTTAAATTCTGGTTCCTACCATTCCTAGGCCATCGTCATGATTCTGAAGCATTAGGCACACATCTGAGGAATCATCCTTACTCCTTTGGTCTCAGGGTGCATGTACCTCAGAGTACTATCCAGATACCAATCGTATAAAAGTGGGTTCGTTTCCATAACAAAAGGTGTATATCCTTTGTTGTCGCATTTTGTATCTTCCAAACTGCCAGGCATGGATAAATCATAGACAAGGATTGTAGTACCACAAAAAAGAACAATATGGTAAAGAGTCAAGTCGATCTATTTATTAAGTTTTCATGAAGTACTAACTTAAAGTTATGATCATCACAAAATACAAGTAATTACATCAATAAATATAAATCTTGAGTAGACTTTTCAGTAAAAAATTACGGTTTCTCACAGAATTAAATAAATCTTCAGCTTCCAACTCTTAATTCATATGTGCTGCATGCAGGTGTATGTCCATAGTAAGGTGATGATAGTAGATGATCGTATGACCTTGATTGGATCAGCCAACATCAATGACAGAAGTCTACTGGGATCAAGAGACTCTGAGGTGAGGACATTCTATCTGAAATCATACTGTTCTTTGTACGGTAATTGTTACGCTAAATATGTATTGTGGTTAAGGTGTTTAATTATTACTAACTCAGGTCCATCATGCTTCAAAATTTCAACTTATCGATTGAAATTCTCTTTGGAAAAATAAGCTTTTTCCAAAGACGACAAATCTTGTAAATCATCCTAGAATTGGTTTATTTCAGATTAGAAGGTTCATTTAGCTAGTGTAAATTATTCAAAATTCAACTATAATGTATAGGGATTTGTTGGTATAGAAGTAAGAGCAGTTTGGGGTTCTTAAGTTTCACTGGAGTATGTTGACAATGATGGTCATGTAGCAGCCTCCTGTATGAAATAGAAATCTTGGGTCACGTATTCAACTGTTTAACCTGATTTTTTATCTAGTTTTGTTTGTAACTCATGCAATATAACTTCCCCAGATTGGCTTGGTTATTGAAGACAAAGAGTTTGAGGAGTCGTCTATGAATGGGGAATCGTGGAAAGCTGGAACGTTTTCTTCCAGTCTACGGATCTCTTTGTGGGCGGAGCATCTTGGTCTGTCCTTCAAGGAGGTTAGTAGAGTTGAAGTTCAACTCCGAAGCATTTTTCAGAGTTTCAATTAGCTTCTGAGTGGAATATAATCTATATATGAATCATCCACTCCGGCCGTAAAGTTTTTACTTAAAGCATATGTTTCTTTTTCCAGGTTGATAGGATCAGAGATCCTATAATTGATGCTACATACAAAGATTTGTGGATGGCAACTGCTACGGTAAGAATGATACCTAATTAGGCATCGTCCCAAGTTCATTTCAAGTTGCTCGGATTTTGTCAATTGGAGGCTCAGATTTCAGAATGTACTTGTCAGCAGTAATGTAATTTCTAGTAAAGGATGGAAAAATTAAATGCACTGGCTATATTGAGAATGAATGATATTGATGATATGGATATGTAAGAGTATGTTAGCTCTGTACCATTTTCGAAGCAAACTAAGATGTTTGATACTTTGCAGTCAAATTCCAAGATCTACCAAGACGTTTTTGGTTGTGTTCCTAATGACTTGATCCACTCCAGGTAAAGAAGATTCAAGTTTGCATGCCTTTATATGGTTCTCTCTTTTTTATGTTGTGCCCTTTCGATTCATAATCGGCTCAATTGCAGGTATGCATTTAGACAAGCTATGAGTCAGGCAAAGGAGAAACTTGGGCACACAACCATAGATTTGGGAGTTGCTCCGGAGAAAGTAGAAGTTATCGAGGATGGGGAGGCGGTTTTGATGGATCCCGTAGAGATGTTAAAGTCAGTCAGAGGGTATCTTGTTTCTTTCCCCCTGCAGTTCTTGTCTCAGCAAGAAGATTTAAGACCAATGTTCATCGAAAGCGAATTCTATACATCGCAGCAGGTATTTTACTGACCTGAACTAGTGGAGGATACTAGGATAGAAAGATTGTTGTACAGAAATGAAAAATGTCAAATCATCTTAGAGCAGGTATGTGGGTAATTTCATAGGGAAGTAGCAGAATTATACCATATTAGGAGTAGTATGTGGTTTTGTTAGGTTTATTTGATGAGCAACAACATTGTTGCAACTTATTTGAAACTTTTGGGAAAAACAAGTGTATTGATTGATTGATCTCTATAATTAAAAAAGGGAATACTTTTTTTTTGGATATTTATACACTGTTCTCGGTGGCAATGCTCATCCCCAAAAAGAGAAGAGACAGACAAAAAAGAAAAGTTCATGCCAAAGAAATAATGATAGGTAGTCTGTTAGATTATAAGGTGCGAAGTTTTCTTTATATGCTACCTTAGTTTTTTTCTTCTCACGTAGTTAAAGAATATTGATCCCATATTTAAAATTCACCAAAATTAATAAAATTTGATGAGATCTCACTAATCTGAAATTACATAAAGAATTTATAAACAGGTGTGAGCCGAATATAAGTTGGAGATAGTACTACCAGCAATTGGACATTTATAATAGTATAATCTAACAGTTCTAAATATTACGTGATATTTTAAAATTACAATAATACTCATTTTTATACTAGTACCATCAAGTGGAACTAATTTTTGGCGCCTTCTTTTCTTGATTTTGGACTGGTCATGGAAAACAACCAATTTCAAATTAAAATTCTTCCAAAGTTATAATGTTTCTTGTGAATTTTTTTTACTTTTCAAGTATAATCCATAAAAAAAAATTATCATATTCATGAACCCCACAAATGTTCTACTAGTTCAATTTATCGTCTTTTTCATCTCCAACATATGCTTGTACTACTCACAACTAGATGATGCTATACTAGAACCTTTCCACAATCAAATATGGTGCACTATTTGGATTATAGCAAAGCCCACTAATTAATTATAGAATTAAACGCATAAATGAACCTCAATTTTTTTATTATGTGCCGATATAATCTCACAATTTTGAAAGTGCTCGTATAACACTTGAGTGGCACTGACTTGAACAATTTAAGTTCCTGACTCTTGATCAGTGTTGACTTGTAATTATTCAGCAGAGAGGCAATACAAATGACATATATACCCTTGATAGCTTGGATGATTTATTTTGGAAGGAAAATAAGACCTCCAGTTTTTTTTGAAAAAATTGCTCATATAACATTTGACCAACTTATACGTTTTTCGAAAGTGTTAGTATAACTCTTAACTGATGAAAAAGTTTATAACTCACCCCCCGCTTTTCAGTCAAACAAAACAAATGGAAGAAAAAAACATGCTTGGTTGTTTGGCGATCTCGGATCATTCAACCACCACCAACATTTCCACAACAATGTGCCACCCATCTCCACTAACCAACGTCACCCAACTCAGCATCACCCTTGTAGCGCCTTATTGCACCACCTTCACCATAAATTTCAGCACCACCACACACTCTCCATTTCGCGCCCCGACACTTCGGTTCCCCCAATGGTCCGGTTCCTCTCATTCCGCCACCGCCGTACTCTTTTCCTCCTTGTTTTTTATGAAGATTTCAAGTGGCTCCCAATAAACACCATAGGCACACAATCGTGCGCCACCACTTGGATATTTGTTCATTTCACCTTCTCTTTTCCGCACAATTTCCACCCCAAATTACCATTATTTCGGATTCATGCCCATTGATTTCAGCCACCACCATCATTGCAGAGATGATACATTTTTCACTTTTCATGGTGCGAGAGAAGTCGAGAAGTACTTTGGTTCAGAAATCTCTAGAGTATGAAAAATTAGGTCGAATTCATCGTCGATTCTTTCAACTCTGAAACGGAGCCTGTCGGATAGCTCATCCAGAGGACGTAGTCGGCGGTGCAAAAACGACTTTGAGTTCTCAAAAGCAAATGATGTGGATGATAAAGATTCTGATGCCTCGTAATTAATGTGATTATTCACATGCTGCATGCCTATTCTGGGCCTACTCTTTTTTAGAATTCATATCTTATGGCTTGATATGCTATCTCTCTCCGAACTTGACGCTTTGATCAGTCGAACGGGCTATGAATCAACACTTTTGTTAGTTCAGGGGGGCAAAAGTATTCAAAAAATAAATGGGGGGTCAAAGGTGAATGATGAGAAGAGTTGGAGGGCCTCTGAATTTGTTCGCCCAATGTGAAATCACTAATTTACCCCTAAATTTAGCACTTTGACTTAACTTGACGCTTTGACCGGACGGAAGGGCTACGATTCAGCACTTTTGTTAGTTCATGGGGAAAAGGTATTAAAAAAATGAGGGGTCAAAGGTGAACGATGGGAAGAGTTTGAGGGCCTCTGAAGTCGTTCGCCCTTTTCTATATATTAAAATATCATCAAGGAAACCAATACAAATTTCACGAAGATATTTCTGGAAAAAATTATTCGTTAAGCTTTGAAATGTTGTTAGAGCACTTGTTAAACCAAATCGCGTTATTAGAAATTCAAAATGACCACGATGATTTTGGAAAGCAGTTTTATACACATCATCTGAACTCACCCTAATATGACCTAATATGATGATAGCCTAAATTAAGATCCAACTTTGTAAAGTATTTTTTTATTCACTTAATAAAAAAATACAATTATTATTATTTTACTTAGTTAGAATACTTTTAATATTTCATGTAAAAAATATAATTTTACTAAAACTTATTTAAACAATTATGAATATATATTTCATATATTAATAAATATGTTATTTATAATTAATAGTAGTTTTGAAAAATTATTTTTAGTTTTATAAAAATAAAAAATTTAGAATGTTAAACTTATTTAAGAATTAAATTAATGGTGAGTATTTTGTATTAAACTATTTTTTATGAATTTTTTTCAAAAAAAATGGGATAAAATTACAAATGGATCAAAACGGGTCGATTTGGGTCAAAATATGACCAGACCCATTTTGACCCGGCCCATTTTAACCCAAATGGAACATTGACCCGACCCGATCCATATAGGCTGGGTCAAAACGGGTTGGGTCGGCCAATTTTAACACCCTTAGTTCAGGGGCTGGCTCCTGGTTCGTTGACGCCTCCAACTGAAGAGAAAAAAGCCAAAATAAATTGGTATGCTTACCCAATGAGCCGTGAGGCAAAGAAAGTACAGCAACAAGAATCACAACAAAATTCACGTCGCTGTAATGAGAGAACCATTGAGACAACAAATATGCAGAATATGGGAAACGAGCGAAAAGAATGACATAGAGTACTTGCACGCACAACAAACCAGTTAACTGTCACATATCAGATGACAGCCTTCGGGTCACCACATTGTCACGTATACCTCTGTACCCAAGAGAATACCCGTCCATCAGAGAATTTCTCTCTCAAAGAATACACAAATGCTCAAAAGAAACAAGATGATGATAGAGGGATCTGAACATACTGCTGATTGCCTCAACAGAAACAAGATGGTGTAAGGTTTATACCTTCACATGGTCAAACTGCTGATTGCCTCACCAAATGTTTAAGCTACAGCCAATTCAAGTGTTTAAGAGACAAACTTAGAGTGATTGCAGCAGACTCATCACTATCAAGTTTGCAGGGGAGTGTCAGAACATTGACTCCTGATGTACAAAGTAAAGCATCAATATAAATGAGGAAATTACAACATGAAGCACTCAACTTGTCATGAAACGACAACATACCATGTCTTTTGTAAATGTCGCTCTTTTGTAATTTGATCTCGTTCAATTACTCTACCACATTCAGTGCAACATCTGGACTAGAATATTTTTGGAACGAATTTATTCAAAAGCTGAATCGCTTACTATGACATAAGAATGTCAACTACATAACTCACATATAGCAATTACTATAAATACACTGAATGTCAGCTATGTCCCTGCTACACCCGATATCTTCTGAATTTATCTGCTAACATGAAACTCAACCACAGTAAAAACATCCCTTACGATGCTGATACAACAATTAATCATATGAAGCGCAAAACTAGACCTAAAACTAGTTTATTGGAAACAATAAAATATCTAAAGCTAGTTGCATTAAGTATATCCAAAAGGTACGTAAACATCAATATTAAAAAACGCAGCAAACTGAAGAAAATAATAACAGAATCTAAAGTCTTAGTGTCCAAACTGGCAAATTGAAAGATGAAAATCTAAACATGCAAAACACAAATGTAGTTCCAAACAAGTGCAAAGCCCAGAAGAAGTGTCAAGATCGAGCGCCAAATGGGTGAAAACATAAGCAGTAAATAAGCAAAACGGATATGAGGACAAGAAGCTATCTTCAGCAAGGGCAGGTAAAGTGGAGAGAAGAAAGGATTCTGGTTACGAGGCATTATCAAAGGCTTCAATAGATGTAACGGTAAGTGTTTAAAAACCATATCAAACCCTTTTATCTAATTAAAAAAGGTATCCTTGGAAAAATGCATTAACTGGCTGACGTTGACGATTTGACCAAGCATCCCATAGTACAGGACGCCTTTGTGAATAGCCACACACATTAACTAATTATCATTATTTCATTCAATCATTTTAAGAATTGGATCTCCATCACATTATTGTATCCTGGCAGTCTTGCCCATTGATAATTGAAATCCTATATACCTTTACACTTCAACTAATTGAAATGCTGATTAGAGTCATTAGACTCAGTAAAGAACTCCCAAGTAATCTTCATTCCAGTCCGAGAATGTTTCTGTTAAGGTTTAAAATTTACCGCATATGCTTATGAATATTTTGAACCAACAAAAGGTCAATGCCTCAATCAGGGTGACTGTATTTCTTACTAGTCCATCAATAATAACAAGAATCCTACTAACATGATCTTTGCTTCAGAAGTAGAACTTTAAGAATTTACCTTCATCGCTTTATCAAGGTAACAATATTGATGGTCCACAATTTTGGCTACAATCTCATAACTCAAACTACTTAACTTTATTCATAGAGTCTAATTAGTACGATCCAAACCTTGCATCGATTCGGATGGATCTTTTGTATGTCCACCTACAGAGAGGAGTTATTTTCCTTCCCATGCTATCTGGAGAAAAGGCAACCAGGTGGAATGAACCAAAATATACATGTGAGATAAGCAGAGTGAATCTCTAGCTAGACTATGAAAAGACAGATGAATACTAACCAAGGCATGGCCAGCACAGGCAGTTGCGGGGACAGAGAAAGCATCGGTTGCACCTTTAGTTTCAATTCTGGTCCATGTCAACTTTCTTAGGCCTGCACTATTTCTCACACACGGGGTGAAAAAGATTTAAAAGAGCTCACCTCCACAAAGAATGACAACTTTATTTTTCTGGTTTTTTTAGTAGACATGTATTTTCCTTAATGTCCTCTCAATGTCAATAGGAACTAGAGAAGGCACAAGTAAAGTGACTATGAAAGTTAGTTCCACTTATTCTTCAAGAAATGATTAAGCCACTAACAACCACATTATATTCATTGACAATCTTGAAGAAGACAATTAACAGGTTTGATATATACTGGAAGATTGGATCAATAAAAAAAAATCACAGACCTAAGTAGCGGTCATTATGGTTTCCACCAAAGATATTTACATTTTATCATCTATTATAGCAGCTCCATGCTATAAATTTCGAGAAAATTCAATCAGAACATTGGAGAAAAACACCGATAAGAATCATGTTTTTAAGTAGAAGAAACTCATAGGCAATGTACCTCATATCGGGATTTTGGGCGTGGACTAGATACTGGAGGTACAACCCCTTGATCATACACGCTAACTGCATGACCTTTCAGACTCAATCTCTAAAACATCTAAAACTAGTTGCATTCAGTAAATCCAAAAGGTAAACATCACAACACACTGAAGAAGATAAAAACAAAATCTAAAAGTTCCAAATCAGGTTTAATAACCTGGAAAGCTTCAAAACTTGCAGTGGGAGCGAAAGCATAGAGATCTGCAAAAGCAAACTGTAATTGAAAACAATAGCGACTAATCGCAACATCAGACACTGTGATAGATTATAGAGTAGTGGAGATTCACAGATGGAGCAAAAGGATACAAGATGACAGAGTAATGCTAGGACAAAAATGATTCCTTTATACGTAATGAACTCAAAAATGTTTGTACAAAAGAATCCGCGGGAGAGATACTATACTACTCCTAACTCTAATAACTCTAAACCTGGTAAAATCGCCCTACTATCACAGTTACATCGTCATACTTTCCACCTAGATAGCTAATCTGGTCCAGTCCATGATCAACTGCCGACATAGTCCATGGAGTGAAACTCTCCCGACAGAGGGACACGTTCCTAGCTTCCTGCGCCAGATTGGTAGCAATTACCTTCGGAGGCTGGCCATCTCGCAGGGCGGAGCTGACAATATCTTCAATCTGGGCATTAAACAAATTGTCGAACAGGCCATCCGTGGCGACAACAAGTATATCCGAGGGTTCAACCGCAAACGCTATCTTATCGGCGTGCCTCGGCTTGCATCGGGCGGAAACCGCCAACTGGAAAGGGCAGTTGAATTTAATCTGCTGAGGACGGGATCTGTAGACAACCTCATCATCCCGGATAACCAGAAACCCAGAATCCCCCACGTTTACGGCGTACAGGGTGTTATTGACGAGCGTGATTATACAGGCGGTGGAGGCCCCCGGGGCGGAGCTGTTTTTGAAGGCGTAATCGAGAGCCTCCCCGGGATGCGCCACCCAGTTAGACGACTCATACTCCACGAAATCATAGGCATTGTCCATTAACTCCCGTGCGTACACACCGGAGTCGATCCCCTTCTTTGCCAACCCACCGACTCCGTCGGCAACCCCGACGGTGTAGGCGCAGATGAAGTTGGCGTCTTGACCCAAGGGTTTTTCCGGGTCTTCTTTCGGGAGGTAGTGGGAGGCGGCCGTTAGCCGCAGCATTCTTGCCCGCTTCGGATCCGGAACCGGGCTAGGATCCCCCTGCAGACGCCGCTTAACGCCTAGGGATTCAACCGGAGAATCCATGGTTGAGGGAGAAGACTGAAATTACGAGAGTGAATTTGCGGGAGAGAATGTGAGGGACAGAATGCGAGAGAGTGAATTTGTGAGCGAATTTCCAATTAGGGTTTTCGATTTTATAGAAGAAGATCAAGGAGAGATTACCGTTGGGGTGTGGAGAAGAAAGTTCTCCGAAAGTTTCCTTATTTCCTTTGTTAAGGTTTGAAATTTGAACCAACCCCTGACTTGGCTTGACCGATTCCACGGAAAGTGGAACTTTATTATCGGTCATACACCCTGCACTTCTTGGTTTTTTCATTTTGACCCCTAATTGTGTTTTCGATTTTTAAATCGAGAATAGTCTCATTGATTTAAATCCCACTTTCATAAAAAAAAATTGATCTTGTAGAAATTTAAAATATGCAATGATGTAGTATGATTAGACCAATTATGATACATTTTTGGTTAAATTACAATTATTTATACGATACATTTAAAAAGTTTTTTTAAGTTATAGAAATTTTAATGCAATGAATAATAAACATGAATCATCTCAGTAATTACATTAATTATACAATACCCGTGTAACAGTTAGTCAGAATAAAATAAGTTTTTGTGAATGAAGTATATCATTGTATTTTGCTTCAATTTTCCCTTTTCAAATCAAACTTATTAGAGAAAGTTTTCTGTTAGATCGACTAACAGTTAGACCAATTATGATTTTTTTGTTTCATTAACTTTTAATGTTAAATTAT
This sequence comes from Rubia balearica, assembly GCA_032355405.1. Lineage (NCBI taxonomy): Eukaryota > Viridiplantae > Streptophyta > Magnoliopsida > Gentianales > Rubiaceae > Rubia > Rubia balearica. The sequence goes on from JAULKJ010000008.1 coordinate 12,446,102, forward strand.
AATTATTTATAAATTGTAATACAATTTAAAAGCTATTCAAAGCTACAGAACCTTGTTACAATAAATAAAAACAAACATTAAATTACTACATTAGTTACATCAATTATAAAAGGGCAAACGATTTCGGGGACTGCTAAACTATTTTTTATCTTTCACCTTCGGCCATCCATTTTGCCTTTGAACACTATTACCCCATAAACTAATAGAAGTGTTAAGTCGGGCTATTTCCGACTAGTCAAACCGTTAAGTTCAGTTTTCATTGACATTTTGGGAGGCAAAAATATTTTTTCCTATTTAATCCCCGAATTCTTTGCAATTCAGAAAAATTTATCTTGAGCCATGCGAGATCCGAGTTGAAATTTATCATGTGTCCCACGCCCAACTCAAGAAGTCATTAAAAGAATTCGATGTTTAAATAGAAAGAAATATTTTTACCCATAAAAATGTCAACAACTATTAAAATTTAACGGTTTGACTAGATGGATGTGGTACGAATTAAAACTTTCTCCAAAAATTTTTAATCTTATAAAAATTCAAAATATGCAATAATGTATATCATTGTATTTTGCTTCAAATTTTCCCTTTTCAAATCAAACTTATTATGTTAATTATAATTCAGATTCTAATATTCATCATACAATAGAAGAAAGAGGGGATTAAACACAATTCCGGTAAATCGAAAAAATCACTTTATTTAAGATCATAGAATTTATACTTATTAGTCAA
>JAULKJ010000008.1:12450149-12462213 GCA_032355405.1 Rubia balearica
ATGTCACTTAGAGGATCATGAACATAACCCTTGAATGTTTGATCAAGACGTGGAATGTCTTCATTTATGGTGGTAGTTGTCTCAGGATCTCCATCAATTGGGCTGGGATAGTGTCGACGCAAGGGTACGTGGAGGGTGGCTGGGCAGTGTTAGCAGTGGGTTGGTGCCCGAGAATGGGGGTGGGGGTGGTGGATGTTGCCGGGAATGGGGTGGTAGTTACTGGAAATGGGGGTGCTGGTGGTGGTCGGGAATGAGATGGGGTGGTGGGGGCAAAATTGTCTAAACACTTTTAGATTTTAGGTTAGAGGGCATTTTGGTTATTTTATATATGGTTAACACCGAAAATAGTGTCTTAGAGTTATATTTGAACTTTCATTTAATAGTTAGGGTTGTTTTTAAAATAAAAATTATTTCAGCGTTATGTTTGCACTTTCATTTAATGGCGAGGGTTGTTTTTGCACTAAATTTATCTCAGCGATATATCTACACTTTCTCATTATATACTCCCACCGGTTCACTAACATTGACTCACTTACTTTTGACACTTGAATTTAGAGAATGTAGAATTAGTTGTGGAGAATGCATTGAAAGAGTAAAAAGTAAAAAGAGTTGATGAAAACAATATAGTATTTACCAAAAAAGGAAGGAGTTAATGTTAAAAAATTATCCAAACAAAATGAATTAATGTTAGTGAACGGGAGGGAGAATTTAGGAAAAATTTAACTAAATTTGGAACGCAAAGACATAGTAGTGGGAATATTGCACGAACAGAGATAAAAATAACGTTGCTTTCCATGTTGAATGGCCAAAAGGGAACCACCACTTCACGTTGACACATCTCATATCCCAAAATATCATCTCGCGATAACTCGAGCATTTGTACTTGACCATACAGTACATATAATAATCTCGGGAGACGACTTGGACGTAACTCAACCTGAATATTCAACTCTAATTGAATCCCCACATTCAAATCCGCTTCCTCCTACTGGCTTTTTCCCCACTTCACGAAACGATCAGTTCTCTGATAAGCACATTATCCTATCAGAGAAGCTATTGCGAACTAGGCATAAGCACGTCAACTTATCAGCGATAGGTCAGTGGAAAAAGATAGACTCCTGCCAAACGCATCGAAGATAGCGAGACCGAGTCCTTCCCCCACCACCACCACCTCCATAACCCCTTCCTCCCATTTCTATAAATCTCTCTCTTTCTCTCTCTACCTCTAAACCAGCTCAATTCCATCTCTCTCTACAACCACAAGCTTTCTCTCACTAGTTTTATTTCCCCTAGTAAATAAATCACCGGATTTTTTGTATCTAGTTCGCGGCTTGCAATTCTCGTGCTGAGCTTAGGAGTTGTAGCTGTTGTGGTTGTTGCGGCCGTCGGTTGTAGAAACCCTAGGAATTCGCCGTCGGTGGTGGGCCGGGTTGGTTCTTCGGGTCTGGGTCTGTGCTCCGGGTTCAGGTAGGCCTTCGATCTGATAGAGCCAGGGGTTGAATTGGGAAGGAAATGTCATCTTTGAGTAGGGAGCTCGTTTTCCTCATACTTCAATTTCTCGAGGAGGAGAAATTTAAGGAGTCGGTCCACAGGTATAATATTTTGTTTTAATTTGAATTCCTGTTTTTTTCCGTGTGTATGAACCGCTGAGTGTTTAATTGTTTTACTTACTTCAACTGTTTATGTTTTGATTTGGGTAAAATATATATTTACTAACTGCTGTTAGCTGCATTTGCGTAATTTGCTCCAAAGCTATGATTTTAATGAGGTTTTTGAGTAGGCGCCACTGGGTTTTTCACGTACACACATGAGGAATTGTGTCCATTGTACGTTTGGAGTAGGAATGTCTGTCATAGTTTTTCTGGTATCTGTAGGCTCGAGCAAGAGTCGGGGTTCTTCTTCAACATGAAGTACTTTGAGGAGAAAGTGCATGCTGGTGAATGGGATGAGGTTGAGAAGTACCTATCGGGATTCACCAAGGTTGATGATAATAGGTACTCCATGAAGATCTTTTTTGAAATAAGGAAGCAGAAGTACCTCGAAGCACTAGACCGGTATGCCAAAAGATTTGTTGCATTTTGTTATTTTGGATGTGTTTTGTATCACATGACACATGTCAATAATGGTTTCCTGGTTTTTTCAACTCTCTATGATTAGGCAAGATAAGGCGAAAGCCGTTGACATATTGGTCAATGATTTGAAAGTATTCTCAACTTTCAACGAGGATTTGTATAAAGAAATAACTCAGCTCTTAACGCTCACTAATTTCAGGTACCGGCCTTTATTTTTTTTGTCCCGTGTGTTTAATGCTGCTATGAAGCTATGCTTCTCACGAGTCAACGTCTGACTGAACTTATTCATATATTTATTTACTTATTAAGTTTCAATCCCTAATTTTTGTTTGCAAAAATGTCACACGAAATGGGCAATTAACTGGTAGGCAAATGTGGGAGATTTTAGATGTGTAGTCTCTGAGCTAATTGCCTATGATGATGGCCCTTCGTATGGAAACGTTTCATCTTTTGTATTCAGGCATTTGACCAGGGGATCTTTACAGTTGATAATGAGATTTCTGCATGGAATATATTATTTGGCTTTTGCTGTAGTCACAACGTACACCTGTGTGTTTGTTTGATCACCTTTGATTGTAGGATCTTGATGAGATGAGTCTCCGCGCTGGCTTGGATTAGTCTTATTGTTACCGTTTTTTGGGGTGCTCAAACAGTAACGGGCATTTGTATTTCGACATTTGTGGAAAAATAGTCATATCATTAATATCGGATAATGGGATCTTGATGCTGTTATTTGGTGATCAATAGCAATGGGCACTTGTAATTTGGCATTTATGTTAACTAATTTACAACCAGCAAGTACAATTGGCATTTGATATTAGGATTCTGATGACGTGGCCCGATGTAGCGATAGCCGATAGGTTAGAGTATTTCTTATCTGGGCTTACTTAAATCAAGTTGGGCATCTATATAATCTTTTTCAATCTTGTGGCAGTGAGTTAAGTTGAACTAGAAAGGGTTGAAACTAGTCACTTCTAATGTGCTTTGGCCTCGTTATTTACTCATTGGTTCAGATGCATATTTAAATGAGAAGTAACTATTCATCCGAATGCTAAAAATTCACTTTCGGACCGATATCATGTATGGTATTTGGCACTGTCCTCTGTTTTCCACCCTCTGCCAACTAAAAGATTGTGTCCAACTCTTTCCAGTTTTGAAGCCAATGCTAACTTGTTAATCTGACTTTGCCACTGCTCTGGAAGTTTTAAGATGAAAAGTTGTCTGTATCTGTATGAAGCTAAAAGGGCAGTTCTCTTTTTGATAATTAGCCAGAGTATTGGCTAATGCATCAAAGATGTGTTTTTGCATCAAACTCTCTGTAGCTCATATGCCACTTGTGAATATATTTTATATAATTGTTGTTCATTGCAAAATTGCAGGGAAAATGAACAGCTTTCGAAGTATGGTGACACCAAGACAGCTCGAAGTATAATGTTAATAGAGTTGAAAAAGCTAATTGAAGCCAATCCTCTTTTCCGTGAGAAGCTTGTATTTCCTACTTTAAAAGCATCTAGGTTGCGGACCTTAATCAATCAAAGGTAATGTTGGCTTGGCCCTGACGATAACTTTCACAAGCTTCTTCATTAATCTACGTCAAATGTCTCTTGTCCTATTTATATGTAGCTTTGCCTCAAACTCGATTGATAATGAGAAGCATCTAAATGTATGGTTATCAATCTTTACGTCACAGAAAAAGAAAAGACACGAGCTTATAGACATTTTAATGAAAAGATGTGCTTTAATGCATGAAACATTGATACTGCTGCAGTGCTGCATTGTGTTTTGGTTATTATTTATCTTTGATGTGTCATTTGCAGTTTAAACTGGCAGCATCAGCTCTGTAAGAATCCAAGGCCAAACCCGGATATTAAGACTTTATTCACAGACCATACTTGCAACCCTTCAAATGGTGCTCTTGCTCCAGGTCCTGTCAATCTTCCTCCTGCTGCTGTGGCAAAGCCAGCTGGTTATACGGCACTCGGAGCACATGGGGTAAGTCAAAGCCATCCCTTCTCACCCTCTGGTATCCACCTACTTGGTACAAGTGTAACAAATGTAGCAACTTTTACAGAGAATTCTTTATTGGAGGTTTTTAGTCTACAATCATGCTCAATCTTGCTTGCATATTATGGGTCTTCTTCTTACCTTCTATGTATGGGTTTCCATTCTCTTTTAGCCATTTCCACCCGCAGCTGCTACTGCCAATGCAAATGCTTTAGCAGGTTGGATGGCAAATGCAGCTGCTGCTTCATCTGTTCAAGCAGCTGTTGTGACTGCATCCTCCTTACCAGTTCCACCAAATCAAGGTTTGCTTGTTATCTACTTTTTATCTCACTGTTTTGTCTATTTTCTTGTCTTACCACCTCCTTCCCTTTCCATTTTGAAGTTCCAGGAAGGCGATATATAGTATAAGCATGCAAAGAATAATTGAAAGTGTTTAATTCTCTTGTAAATGTGAATGTTAATGAATTCCCCTATCCTTCGGTGACTGGTTGTGGCTCCTACTACAGTTTCCATCTTGAAGCGTCCAATTACGCCTCCTGCTACGTTGGGCATGGTTGATTACCCGGGTGCTGACCATGAGCAGTTAATGAAACGTCTGCGCCCAGCACAATCAGTTGAGGAGGTAATGTAGATATTTTCATTAAAAAAATTGATTATAGAGGCAATAATTTTTCGTCTTCTAAAACTTTTCTTTTTGCCATTTTCAGGTTACTTATCCCACTTCTCGACAACAACCATCATGGTCCCTAGATGACCTGCCGAGAAATGTTGCTTTTACCATGCATCAAGGATCTTCTGTCACCACCATGGATTTCCATCCTTCTCACCAGACATTGCTTCTTGGTAATGTGAACCTACTGAAGGTCTACAGCTTTTGTTAGTGGACCTAAATTTAGTTTAAACATAGAATTTGGTTCTTGTTGATCTGAATTTAAGAATCTCGTGACAGTTGGCTCTAATAATGGTGACATTACACTCTGGGAGGTTGGGATGCGAGAGAAGTTGGTTACCAAGCCATTTAAGATATGGGAAATGCAAGCTTGTTCCCTGCCATTTCAGGTATTGTCATTTTTTCTTCTTTTTTATTGTTTATACAATGGCATATCATTTGCTAGATTTAGCTAAAATATTTCTACGTTTATTTCCCAGGCAGTTTTTTTGCTTATTTATTTTAATCTGGGAACCAAATTAAAGATAGGGTTCTGAGTCTAGTGCCTCACATGGTGCTTTGACAACTTGTTACAGTTGCCAGCTGTCAATGTAATCATTCTTGACATAGTTGATGATTTATTGAGTGTGTCCTTGTGCATATGGGAGGTGTTACACATAAGTTACTATTATTTAGTTTCACACTGAGCTTTTATGTAATTCTTGTCATGTCTCTTCGTCAATCTCACTTCAAGAGTTTTGAACAGGCTTCTGGTGCTAAAGAAGCACCTTTTTCTGTTAGCCGCGTCACATGGAGTCCTGATGGGACTTTTGTCGGTATGTTACTTGTCAGGTGTCTTTTGTGTAGCAAGTATCTGAATCATTATGACTCATGTTTTTTTGGTGTGTTAATAGGAGCTGCATTCTCAAAGCATTTGGTCCATTTGTATGCCTATGCTGGACCAAATGATATGCGCCAGCATTTAGAGGTATGTTTTGATTTGCTGGTCTTGATAAGATATAAGATTTACATCATATGTTTTGATTTGCTGGTCCTGATGAGATAAGATTTACATCTTCAATTTGACTGACGAACCTTCTACTTTACAGATTGATGCTCATGCTGGAGGAGTAAATGATTTGGCTTTTGCTCATCCAAACAAACAGTTGTGTGTTGTAACTTGTGGAGATGATAAATTGATTAAGGTAATTAAAATTTGATTTAATGGTTCTTTTTTTTTTCTTCACTCAAATTGTACTCATCCACCAAAAAATCTAAAGGAATGTTTTGAAACAGGTCTGGGATTTGACAGGACGCAAGCTATTCAATTTTGAAGGACACGAAGCTCCTGTATACTCCATATGTCCACATCAAAAGGAGAATATTCAGGTTCAAAGAGAACAGTAATCATTATCTCAAAATTATGAATTGGCTAGAATTATTGGTATTCATGATCAATAGTTAAATGAACTAACAGATGGTCTGTTGCACTCTGGATTTTTTGAAAGTTGTTTGGTGAAATTTTAATGATTCTGATTTTTAAACTCTTTTCAAATTAGGTCTGGTTGATGTGGTAGATGCCATTTTTCATCACATTAGTGTTTCTATCTAGAATACTTTAATATTGAATTGCATAGATTTGTGCTTGCAAGTTTGAACTTTCTGTGACTTGCCTTTGAGGAGGTGTTCAGATAATATTTCCATTATTTTGTTGCTGTAACAACTAGCCTAGATGTGAGCAAACAGTTATACCTGTGGATATTTGATTATCCAGGAAAACGAGAATACTTTATGGAAAGGGCGTGGTGGAGTCCTTGAAACATTTATCTTACAATCTTTGATATGTTCACTTGCTCGCTGTATTGTGTTTGAACCCCATCGGTGTTCAGACTTTTGTTCTGCCTTTTAACCTGTTGCTGCCATCATATTCTTATGTCGGTGCCTCCATGGACCATGCCTTTTGCAGTTCATTTTTTCAACAGCTATTGATGGGAAAATCAAGGCGTGGTTGTATGACAAATTGGGATCCAGAGTTGACTATGATGCTCCTGGGCGTTGGTGTACTACAATGCTTTACAGTGCCGATGGTAGCAGGTAAGATTTCCATGTTCATAATTATATGATTTTACTTTCAAATCAGTTTATCAAGCGAGTTCAAACTATACGTTATTTACTAGTTTTCTGATATTTTAACATTTCAGATTATTTTCTTGTGGAACTGGCAAAGAAGGGGACTCTTTTCTGGTTGAATGGAATGAAAGTGAAGGCGCCATAAAAAGAAATTATTCTGGGTTCAGAAAGAAATCAAATGGGATTGTTCAGTTTGATACCACTCAAAATCACTTTTTGGCAGTCGGTGAAGACAACCAGATTAAGTTTTGGGATATGGATAACAACAACATTCTTACCACAACAGATGCAGATGGTGGTCTTCCGGTAAATATTTAGTTAGATTTAATATAGATTAGCGGACAGAAAATACAAATATGTAGGAAAAGATATCAACTCCTTATAAGTTAAGCACTCGGAAAGCTGGTGGCTTGACCAATACATGCTTATGTTTTTTCAGCCTCTTCCCCGTCTGAGATTCAACAAAGAAGGGAACCTTCTTGCTGTTACCACCGCAGACAATGGAATCAAGCTACTTGCAAATGCTGCGGGTATGAGGGCCTTAAGAACTCCTGAGAACCCTGGCTTTGAGGCACTGAGGTCACCTATAGATGCTGCTGCAATTAAGGTTCTCTCTCTGACATATACACTCATGATCCCCTTACCCTGGCCCTACATTTAAGCACTTACTCTAGGTAGGGAACTGAGATCAGCCTTTTGTCCTGAGCAGGTTTCTGGTCCTCCTGTGGCAAGCATTCCTCCTGTTAACTTAAAAGTGGAAAGGAGCTCTCCTGTCAGGCCATCTCCTATTCATGTATGTGAATTCTTTTTATCTAATAAAATTTTGCTGTCTTTTTAGTGGTACAAATGGGAGTTACTAATTTACTGTAGTTGGATCTTCACTTGCCCGCCTGCCTTTTCTGCTTGTGGAGGAAAAAAACATGAATTCATGAATCGCTAGCTGTAATGACAAATGTGTTGTCGAATTAATGATACAGATGGTTGTTCTATAATACTCAGTTAAATAACCTTTGCTCCTGATTCTTTTGCTGTTGGAGACAAAAGAGTCGAAGCCATGGTTGGCTAGCTTGTTTCTGAAGAGTTTATACTTGTTGGGCGGAAGCATCTGTGTGCTGGTGGATTTATTTGTCTAGTATGATTTTGTTCCTGGGTTCTGATTCTTCCCTGACTATGATATTAGATTTGTTTCTTGAACAAGTTGTTGTCATTGTCTTTGCATTTTCTTTTGAAGTCTCCGCCTGTTATGCTAGTTGGACATGAGGTTAACATGTTTGAAAATGAATTTTGACTTTCAGAATGGAGTTGATTCTATATCTAGAGCGATGGACAAGCCTAGAAGCCTGGATGATGTTAATGAGAAAATTAAACCCTGGCAGCTTGCTGAAGTTGTAGATCCCGTTCATTGCAGAATGGTTACAATGCCGGAGAGCACAGATGCTAGTAACAAGGTGTGTGACTTCATCAGTCTTGGGTCTTCCTGTTGATTTGCTTGTGAAAAATTGGTCTTATTTGGATTACTTCATCTAGGTTGCGCGACTTCTTTATACAAATTCTGGGGTTGGCCTTTTGGCCTTGGGATCATCTGGTGTCCAGAAGCTCTGGAAGTGGGCTCGCAATGAACAGAATCCAACAGGAAAGGTAACTAGATTTTGGTATGTAATTTTCTTATTTATTTTCGCTGTACAAGCTTCTGAAGTCAACTGGTTTGTTGTATTGAAGGCCACCGCTAACATTGTGCCACAGCATTGGCAACCAAACAGTGGTCTTCTTATGACTAATGACATCTCAGGTGTCAACCTAGAGGAGGCAGTTCCATGTATTGCTCTCTCAAAGAATGATTCGTATGTAATGTCTGCTGCTGGTGGAAAGGTTTCACTGTTTAACATGATGACTTTCAAGGTATGTCTTTCTGTCAGGCTGACAATATTAATTAGCTGAAAATATCTAGCAGGTCTAGTTTGTGTAACTTGAACTCTTTTGGTGTCACGTAGGTGATGACTACTTTTATGCCACCCCCACCAGCTTCAACTTTCTTAGCATTTCATCCTCAAGATAACAATATTATAGCCATTGGTATGGAGGACTCCACCATTCACATATACAATGTTCGGGTGGATGAGGTATGTATTTACTCTGCTCACATTTGAGGCAATCGAACAACCTTTCATTGTGCAAAGTGACATCATGTGATTGCACTTTTCAGGTGAAATCAAAGCTGAAAAGTCATCAAAAGCGCATAACTGGCCTTGCCTTTTCAACGGTCTTGAATATATTGGTTTCTTCAGGTGCCGATGCTCAGGTTAGCTATTTTGGGTCTTTTTCGAAAATAGTTGTCAAGATTAATTTTAATATATGCTGTATTGTGGTAGTTTTTATATATCATTATGGTGTGGCTTGTTGTGGGCAATCTCCTGCATTGCAACACTGATATAGAAAAGGAATTAGGCTGATATGAGCTTGCGGGGCTGCCTCCTAGATTTCTTCATTCTTTTTCTCTGCTATGTACAATATGTGGATTACAATGCTCAGTTTTGATGTGCATGTGCCATTTTAGTCATTTTGAGTTCATCTGCAAGAGATTTCTTGATTTGTTATGCTTTGACCTACTGGTTGTAGTTTTATTAATGTTAGTATATGTGGGGTACATTACCTGCAGCTCTGTGTTTGGAGTATTGATACATGGGAGAAAAGGAAATCTGTTCCAATACAACTTCCTGCTGGGAAATCGCCTACAGGTGACACTCGAGTGCAATTCCATTCTGATCAGATACGGTTGTTGGTGTCACATGAAACACAACTTGCATTGTATGATGTTTCAAAAATGGATCGCCTTCGTCAGGTATGAGATTATACAAAATGTTTTGAATCAAGTTAACAAATATTACTAAAATACTGACCAAGTTTTCATGTCAATGTTGGCAATTGCAGTGGGTTCCCCAGGATGCCCTTTCTGCTCCCATTTCTTATGCAGCATATTCCTGCAACAGCCAACTAGTTTATGCTTCATTTTGTGATGGAAACCTGGGTGTGTTTGATGCTGATACCCTTAGGTTAAGATGCCGCATTGCTCCTTCAGCATATTTATCTCAGGCAGTATTAAATGGGTAAGTAATGTTGATGTTTACAAGTTTGGTCAGTCACTAATTTACTTGCACCTGCACACTCTCCTTTTCTATCGCAGTTGGATACATTTATCATTTGTTTGTTGACTACACAAATGATACATGTCTGAAAGATGTATTTCATTGACATATGCTTTTCAATTGCTGACAAAATTAGTACATTCTGACAGAAGTCAAGCCGTATACCCGCTTGCTATCGCCGCACATCCTCAGGATCCAAATCAATTTGCAGTTGGGTTGAACGACGGTTCTGTTAAAGTGATAGAACCTCAAGAATCAGAAGGTAAATGGGGAGTAAGTCCACCAGCTGATAATGGAATGTTAAATGGTAGGCCTGCATCGTCTTCCAACACCAGTAACCATGGAGGTCCTGATCCAGCTCAAAGATGAAGTCATAATTTATTTTTTCCTTTTATTAAGTTTTGGCAGTCACTGGCCTTCTTAGTCTGTAATTTAATCAGGTGTAGATTGCTAGGGTTTAATTATCCTTTGGAGCCCCTTATGAAAGGTAAGAAGATTAGACGGTTGGTTAGCCAGATGTGTTATATTATTCTAGTACTTATTTGTTGATTTTATATTTGCAGATTCCGGCTATAATGATAACATAATTACCATTCAGTGCATTTTGTTCAAGTCCTGTTATATTCAGATACTATCATACGGAGTATCTAATTTTTCTGAGTCCTGTCATGTGCATGCTTGATAACCACAAATGGAAGTGTACTGCTAAAAAAATTAAGAAATTTTCTAATGATACTAATTTTTTTTAAAAGGAGAGGAAAAAATTACGGAGCAGATTAGGTTGATCAATGTTCAAGCCAAGTACTTGAAGGTATTTGGGTTGTCGCGATCTCTCTCCAAATAATCCTTGGTAATTAGTTCTTCAATTCTCTTCTTGATAAGCCTCACATCTGGCTTGAATATTTTCCCTAGTTGCTCCACGCACTCCATTACCAGCTGCTGATACCCTAAAACCTTCCTGCTCTTCATGATGCGAACAAGCGAAGCATCAATGGTAAAGCACAGGTCTTGCTCAACATCCTCCATCACCTTCTTCTTCTCGTCCACCACCGGAGGAAGAGGGACCTTGATCCTCCTCATCTTATCGGTGAACTTGGAGTTGAACTCAAACACATCTGTCTTGGAAATTGTTTTAGTACTCGGCTCCTTCGCAAGGATCTTATACTTGCTGCACGAAAGCGAATGGAGCAATCTCGCAACATCTTCATCCGACAAGTTGAGCTGCGCCTTTATTTCCTGATAGCTCAATCTATCGCTTGCATTGAACAAGACAAGAAGAGAAGCCTGATAGGTTGTCACGATGAGCTCGATCTCCTTAGCATCAAACCTCGCGGTCATGTTGCACATACCCATGGAGTGCAACCAGGTGAGCTTTATGTGTGTCGTGTTGGTTTGATAGTAGCCTTGAAACGCTTCGACGCACTTAGCCATCTCAGCCGGGAGGTTGAGATCGTGAGACTTGAAAGTTGGCCAGAACCCCGTGGTGAGAACCGTGACAGACAAGTCAATCTCGGGGTTTGCATTAGGGCTGTTACTCAAATACTCTTGAAACTTGGTCTGGCCTTCTCTAGCCAGCTTAAGGTCTGTAATCATGCCTTCCATCTTCGACGTAAACTGACCGCCATATTGCTGTTTCAGCTTTGTCAAGATGCTTACTTCATGCTCATCTTCCTTGGTTTTATCATGCAGCAGACGGCGCCAGAGCTTCTTCCGATAGAACTCCGCAAACAAGTCCTTATCAGTGATGTAGGCTAGCAGTTGCACCACCTTCTCCAATGTCTCCTCAATCGCTTCATCGCTCAGCTTCTCGCTCCCGCCTTTCTTCAGCACATTGTCACAGAATGTTGCAAGAAGCTCTGCGGTCGAGTTTCCACCAACGCCTTTGTTGCAGAAGACCTCGAAAGCCTGCTTGAGTACCTTGTGAAAGAGCGTATGGTTCATGAAGCAGGTGGTGACATATGCAAGGTACTTGTCATGGAGCTCAATCAACTTCCTCACATGGTTCTGCTCTTGCAAACCGACTACTTCTTTCTTCTCCGCCCTCTTGTTGCTCGCAGCATCTTCCG
>JAULKJ010000008.1:12466967-12483023 GCA_032355405.1 Rubia balearica
ATCTCCTATTGCTTCCATTACTCCTGTACGTATGGATTGCAATTAAATTCAAAATGTCATGGATTTGAATTTAAATTGATTTTGTGTATTTGATTTATGAACAGGTATCGAAAGGTATATTGACCTGTGTATCACAAGAAGTAAAAGACCTGTTTCATCTTTTGGAGCATGAATTTCTTCCTCTTGATCTGGCATCAAGAGTTCAGCCCCTGTTGACCAAGATATCCAAAATTGGCGGCAAGCTTTCTTCTGCATCTTCTTTGCCTGAGGTGCAGTTCTCTCAATATGTCCCTGCACTGGAAAAACAAGCTGCACTGAGATTGCTGAAACAGGTAAATTGCATCCTTGATTAAAAAAATATTACAAAGTAAATCATGTCCGGATTTAGTTGAATTCTTTGAATTGGAATTGGATGATATAGCTCTGGTGAAATGATGAAAATAGAACAGACAGCTGCTTAACCCTAATGATGAAATTGTGCAGTACTGGTAACAGGACCCTCTCTATCAAAGCCGAGGTTCATAAGCATAACTACCATCTTGAAATGTGGAATTATTTTTGAAGTTGACTCTCTTTATCCATCCATCTATCTATCTATCTGCCTATGTTTCCACCCATTGATTTTTTTAGATCCATGTAGAAGTAGTCCTGGAAAGAACCTAGAGCTTTCTTGAAATTGTCTCTTTGGGTTCTTCAATTTTCTCTCAAAAGACAATTTATATTAACCTATGTTCTGGAGCATATGTTGTGCAAGTAGTTGGATATACTTCCAATTTTAATTTTGGCAGCTGAGTTTATTTCAAAGTGTTAATGTCATGGAATTTCAATTTGATTAGACGCATTAGAACTATGATTGAGCATTTCTTGTTCATGTTACTTTATGATCAGTAGTACTTTTTTTATTATAGAATATCTTCTGACCAATTACCATTCTTGTTTTGTGGTACAGGTGTCACACGTTTATCAGTCATTGAGTATTGAGAGTTTATCTAAGATGATTCCATTCCTTGACTTCCCTTCGTTGGAGAAGATATCCGTGGAAGCAGTTAAAATGAACTTTCTTTCTATGAAAGTTGATCACTTGAGAGGTGCTGTTGTATTTGGCACTTCGGGTTTGGAATCCGGTGAGCTGCGTGATCAACTGGTGGATTTTTCTGAGTCATTGAATGAATCAAGGGCAATGATATACCCGACTAGAGAAACAGCATCTAAACTGGAAGGATTGCTTCAAGGTTTATCAGAGATTGTGGAAAAGGAGCACAAGAGACTTGTGCCCGGAAATCAATTATTGAGAATCGCAAAGAAGAACAAGAACGCCTACTTTTGGAGATGGAAAAGGAGGAGGAATCGAAAAGGCTAAAGCTACAGAAATTAGCTGAAGACGCGGAAAAGAAGAGGATTGCTTCTGAAATTGAGCAAAGGAAAAATGAGCGCATTTTAAGAGAGATACAGCAGAGAGAATTGGAAGAATCATTGCTGGCTGCTGAAAAGCGTGGTAAAAAGAAAGGAAAGAAGCAAGGGCTGGTAAAGATGGAGCTGAATGAGCAACTCAAAGAGAAACAAGAATTGGAAAAAAGAGTGCAGAAGTTTGGCAAGACAATGGATTATTTGGAAAGGGCAAAAAGAGAAGAAACATCTCCTTTAATTGAATCTGCCTATCAGCTTCGTCTGGTTGAAGAAAAGGTGCTTCATGAAGAAGAAGAGAAGAAAGAGATCGAACTGAGTCAACAGCGCCACGAGGGAGATGTGGAGGAGAAGAAGAGATTGGCACGGATGTTGGAACATAAGACGCTGTTCCAGGACAGAGTTATGAGGCGTCGGCAGGAGACACAAGTAAAGAGGAAGATGTTGTTGCATCTAAGCAGCAGTGAGAAGCAAAGGCTGGAAAAGTTGCAGGAGGAGGAGGAAACAAGAAAGCATGAAGAGGCAGAGAGGCAAAAGAAGGAAGCTGCAGCAGCACCTGCTAAGTATGTTCCCCGATTCAAGCGGCAAGAGAGTTCTAGTGCCGGGCAGGACAGGTGGGACAATGGGGGGTTAGTAAACCGGCGACCAGGTTATGGTTTTGGCGGGAGTAGGCGTTGAAGTTTTAGCTACACCATAGCCTTTTAGACCATCATTGTAAAATTTGTTTCTATAACTTTTATTGTTATATTATAATTATTTATGTCTCGAGATATATTTTGTAAATTTTTTTAAAATTATATAAATCTCATTGAAACAAATAAAATATTTTTTTATGAATATTAGTTATAAAATGATACCCTCTACCTGCCTGAAATAAAATTTTGTAATTTTTTAAAACCCGACCTCTTTAATTGTCGCAAATGTTTTATGAATAGTAAATTAATTGAGAGAGTCTATATCTATATCGTAATCGTTAATGGCTATTCCTATACTATTGTGTTTAGTTTGGTGTTTGGTGTAAGCTAAAAACAATAACAAGATTTCACGCGTACTAAAAGTATTATGCATCAAAAGAGTTCCATGATCAAAGTTTTTCAACTTAAATAAGAAAAGACAATGTTTAATAAGACAGGGAGTACAAGTTTACACGAGTTTAATAATAAGCTGAGGAAGTTTCTCAAAACCACGTCCCAATGGTACTTGTCGCTCCATGCCATTAAATTCCACTAAGGGCACAACAGGTGCATTTTGCATGACTTTTTTGCTTTTGAGGGCAAAAAAGTAATTTTCAGTTTAATCCCTCACAGTTGAAAAAAAGGATTGGGAGTTGATTTAAATATACTCATATCATCCAGGAGCCTAGATGCAAGTTCAAAAAGTCCTACTAACCCTGCCCTTTATTCCAAATCGGCCACCATCAAACACTTCCCACCACCGCCGTAAACTCACCCCGCCATCTTTATTCGTCCTAAATCTCACCGGAAAACACTCATGGCTGCTCCAAGTAACCCCTTCTCTACCCCAATGGACTCGAAACCACGAGGCAGCATACCCTTGGTCGTAAGGTCGTGACAGCGTCAACCTCTGCTCACCAAGCCACGACGACGCAACCACCCGCAAAGCCAAGCTCCGTCGCGTATCCACTGGAAAACCCCAGCGTCATCCCTGGCCCCTTCTACCGCCACTTCCCTGCCAAATACAACCAAAGCAACCACCCGAGGGAGGACCCATGCTAGCTCAGCCACGGCGAAAAACCCAACTGCTCTCGCCGTCACCAAATCCTACCGGCGCGATGAGAAATCAGATTAAAAATGGGAATAAAAGCCTGATTCCTTTTTATTTAATTTCCACCGCCTCTGGAGCTTACCCTCAAAGGCGGAAGATTTCACCGACTCTCTCTTCGACGACGAGCTTCCCAGAGCTCTGACGGGCCCACCAGAGACGGCCCAACAATAGGACCCAGAGTCTCTGGATGACAGCGGTAGCGGTGGTTGTGATGAGAGCGTGTTCAGAGAGGTGAAGAAGCAGGAGTGGGCCGTAGAGGGGTACAAGCAGTGTGCTTTTGGCGGGAGGGGGATGGTGAAATGGATTTGTTTAAGGGCTGAGGGAGAAGAAGATGAGAGACGGATGTTTGGTTTGGGGTGGCTGAAGAGTGGCGACGGCGGCGGTGGTTGGCGGAAGAATAAAGGCTTGAAAAGAAGGGGAAGGAAAATTAAAAGGAAAAGGAAAGAAAAATTAAAAGTAAGGGAAAATGAAAAAGAAAAATGTCAATTTTGCCCCTTAAAATTAACGTTGACCTAGTTTAACGGTTTGACCTAACGGAAGGACCACATATCACCAGTTTTGCAAGTTTAGGAACCAAAAGTGTTGGAAATTTTTTTGGAGGGCCGAAGGTGGACAATGGTGATAGTTTGAGAGCCACAGAAGTCGTTTGCTTTAGTAAAAATGTGTGCAACTTCTAATGAAACGGAGAAACTATATATGCTAAGATGAGAACATAAATAAAAGAATTTAAAATTTTTGGGATCGAATCGATAAAATTATATTTAAAAATATTTATTTATTAGTAAATAAAAAAATTTAAATTCTAGTTCAATTAATAAAACAATATTAAATTGATATAAACATTTTTTTGTGAATAACTTCGATAAAAATAATTAATCAAACATAAATTTAGATATTTATATAAGAATTCGTCTCTTGAAACACGGTCTTTCCATAAGTTATGGAAAGACCAAGGTTTAAATTGTAAATTAGAAGAAATTAAGATAAAATTTTTGGGTTGCATGAATCGAGTTATAAACTTTATAACCACTACATGTTGTATAATAAAATTTTAATGTTGCAACTAAAACCTATTACCTTTTATTATTCTAATTAAACCCCATCTTTCCATAAGCCTATGGAAAGACCGTCTTTCCCAAAACTTTGCCTTTATATAAATAAATATGAATGAAAAGCTAATAATACCTTCTACAAATGATAATAAAAAATTTTGTGCTCAATATCTATACAAAAATTAGAAGTGCAATGTATAAAAGAGGGAAGAAGGAAATTGAGTCCAGTAAATCTTCCATAAGGTGTAATTGCTGATTTTTTATTTAAAAAAATGGGTCTTAAGTACTAGATTAGTAACACACTTTTTTACCCGTTTCTTAAAGGGTAAAGTGCTAATATAACCCTACCTACTTGACATATGTGTCAATATAACCCTCAGACCCCATTTTCGGCATTAACTTTCATTTCCGACGTTGACTGTATAAAAATGTCTAAAATACCCTTAGTGTTCAAATATGAATTTGAGTTCGTCGGACCGCCACCGGCCGCCGCCGGATCGCCGATAGGGTTATACTAGTACATTCTTAAAACTTATAGGGTTATATCAGCACATTCTTAAAACTTATAGGGTCATATCAGCACATTTGTAAAAGTGTAAAAATGACTTTTCCATCAAATTTGGCCTTCAGATGTCGGAAAAGGTTATATTGGCACTTACATCAACTAGGTAGAGTTATATCTGCACTTTCAGTTATCAAAAGGTTATATTGGCACTTATGTCAACTAAGTAGGCTTATAAAAGCACTTTTCTCTTCTTATTATTCTTTTATGCAATTTTATTATTCTTATTAATATAATTTATACATTTTTTTGTTGTTTTCCTTTAAATTTAATTTTATGGACAACCCCTTTTTTAAACAATAATAAGTATGCGTTGATTTTTACTTTTAATTACACAAATTCTTGTTTTAAACCGCCTAACAATAAGATATGATCATTTTATAACTAATGTAATTAATGAGATGATTTAATATATATTTTTCATTTATCGCAACGAGTTTCATGTAATTTTTAAAAATTAATTTAAAATATAAATAATAATAATAATATGAAACTAAAAGTTGAACAATGTTTTTTATGACTAACTGTTAGGTGGTCTAACAAAAAATATCATCATTTTAAAAAATGAAAATGAAAATATTTTGCAGTCTAAAAAAGATTTTTTTTTGTTTAATTCAAATAAAATATTTCAATTTCATTTTTAAAGAGATAATTGGTTTTTTTCTAAAAAAAAGAGATTAGTGAAAGCAATAAAAAAAATAATGATGGAATGAATTTTTTAATTTAACAATGCTAGAGTGTTTGATGATTTGGATTAAGAAAATGAAAGATTTTCTCATTACAAGCTATCCTATTTTTTTTAAATTAAAAAATACATGTACTTTCTTCTAAGGATAACGATAATAAATGATTTACATAAATTTTTTTAATCAAACGTTAAGAACGTTAAGGAATAAAAAATTAATAAATAGAAATTTTTATAATCCCCAATAAACATAATTGAATCATATATATTTATATATTTTTCATTAATGTGAAAAAAATTTCTGCGTAGGGGCCCCAGTTAAAATTTTGGCACTGAACCTTCAAATACATTAGACCGACTCTGAGTATGGACTAAGAAATTTTTGCTTCATGTGGTTAAAAAAGAGGAGCTGTGACGAAAGTCTCTTCTTTTAGGCTGGTCAATATTATAAAGAGAGTAGTTTGTTCCTTAATTATATATTTTAGAAATGTTGAAAGGGGGTTATAATTCATATGAAACATTGTTGTTATATGTTGGGATTGTCTAGTTATATATCTCAACCAACAATAATACAATATTATTCGCTTTGGATCAATCTTGCACGATTTTGATATTGAACTCCACCTAAAAATGTCTCATTTACAAAGTGATAAAAGCTCTCTCAATTTAATATGTGATTTGAGTTGAACACATTAAACATATTTTTATGCATCTTTATAGTTTAATTTTCATCTAATAGTTGCTTACATATGGTGGGGGTCGTTGGGTTAAAGTTACAATCTAATCCCTCTGTCTCAGATAAAATAGTATAATTGATTTTAATTTTCTTTTTTTTTTGCAAATTGATGTGACACAAAATAAATGTGAAGTAGTAGGGATTTTTTTATGCATCTTTTTAGTTGTTTAATTTTTATCTGATAGTTGCTTACATATCGTTTTAGTTGTGAAGCCTAGCGACCATTTATTTAGTTCCACAAACCAAATCTAATGCATCACATCTTATTCGAGGTAATTTAGTGGAATTTTTCAACTCTTTAGCATAAATTCTTTTAGAAGGTTTTTCAAAAAATAAATAAATTAGTAGGTATGCGTTTTAGTTTGATGACATTATTAAGAATGCAATTAACTCTCTTTCATATAGTAACTCGCTTCTGTAAATCATGTTTCTAGTAAAGAATACCAACTTAAAATAGCTAATTCCTACCAATCTGAATAATATTAATTAAACTAATTAAATACATAAGCTAGATAAATCAAAAGGATTCAATAAAACTAAACTCGAGAGAATTAATACTATCATTATAATTTCAAATAAGAGTTTAAAATCTCCCAACCAATCATTTAAAGATTTCAATTGTTAGCTGAAATAAGAATGGTTTAATTTTCATAAAGTTTAGATCAAAATCTAGATAAAAAGAAAATATGAATTATGAAAACTTAGGTCAAATTAAGTCTACATACTCGAAACTACATTTTAGAAAAAATATCTTTTGAAATAATAAAACAACAGTGGGTCTCATGATAGACTGCATGTCCATAAGTTTATGAACAGTCCACTTATTTTTTTATCTTATACACTGCATTTGTTAAATTACATACTAAACTTAAAAAATTTTAAAAATTACATTATATATTTTTATATATTCACATTAAAATACGTATTAATAATTTTTTAACTTTTAAAATACAATATTTAAATTTTATAAAAATTACAATATTTAAAATAAAAACTACAGTGAACTGTCAATAAGTTTAAGAAAAGACCGCCTTTTCTGAGAGTTTCCCAGCAAATAATACCCAATTAAAACTACATTTGCAAACAAAACAAAATCGGGCCAATGCCGTTTCAACGGTCGTGGACATTAAACAAAACACGTTGCCTTCAATAGCAATGTTGCGGTCATGGCCTCTCATTCGCAGAAGCTGAAGTGAACAGGTGCTACGATGGGACACCGGTTGTGTGGTTAATTGGAACTAGTGCTAGTAAATAGATGATCAATAAAATACAATCGGACAATGGGAATAAAATCACCAAACAAAACATGAAACCTAGAAATTCATTAAGAACAATAGGACGAACAAAACACACAAAAAAATCATATAAAAATTGGAAAATTCATAACCACAACCCATAAACTTATTACATCTGAAAATACATAACAACCCATAATTCATGAAAAAACTAGACCTAAACATCAATTAACAACATCAATTATCATAAAAATTAGAACTTAATCTCCGTAAACCTAGAAAGAACACAACGAACTAGAACCGGAGGTCAAGCGCAGAGTTGAGCGGTCGAACGGGTGGTAGCGCTAAGAGCTAAGGCGTGGCAGATTTTTTGACTGAGATGCGGAAGATCTGAGCTGAACCCAACATTTTCGGGGGAGCTCGCGACTCCCACCAGCGTCTAGGTCCGAGAGATGGCGTTGGACCTAATGCGCGACGGCGACAGAGACAATGACCAGAACGCGAAGGTGGAGGTAGCATTGAGAAGAAGAAAAAGGGCTCGAAGGTAAAGAGGTGAAGACAGTGGCCTTGAAGGTGTGTGACCAGAGCACGGAAGCGGCGGAGAAGCTTAGGAGACAGCGCGACAGATCTAGAAGAGTCGCTGTGTTATCAGGAAAGGAGGAAGTGAGGGTTATTGCTTATTAGGAGAGGAGGCTTTTATATGATTAGAGTTTGGGAGTTTGGGTGCTCTAACTTGGGCCATATTGAGCTTAATGAATGAAATAAGTTCACCCATAGGCACCGTTTTTTAAGTATGGAGCACTGGCGTTGGAACTGGTGCCTATGTATTTCCAACGCAGCTGTGTGATGTAGATTTAAATGGTCATTTTAATATTTTCCCACCCGAGAACAAAGAAAACAAAAATATTCTTAGTACCAAGTACCTGTAGTCTGACCGATGCCTATGATGGTCCTATCGTCGCTCATTAAATTTTCCTCCAATATTTTGGATAAAAATTCAAAAATATTCATTTTCCTACCAGATGGTAAACCTCCACACTATAAGAACATAGCACCGGTATGATGATATTATACAACATGTGCCCACGTTAATTTAAGGTTTTAAGAAGACAACTTTTACCTTTTGCACTTACGTCCCTCCAAGAAAGTTGGAGGCGTCGAATCACAAATTTGGCAACACAAAAATGTAATTCACCAAGACACAATCTTGACTTGGTGACTTGGGCATGAACTGGTGAATGGGGGGTCTCGAATAAAAAAAATTACTTGTATGCATTTTTTTTGTAAATTACACTATGGCCCACAAATTTTACAAACACATCCTTCAACATTTCCCCCCATCTCATTGGGACCTTAGTTGTCATCAAACTTCATGTTGTGTACGCTCAACCCATAATTGTTAATTACATTCGCAGGCACTACATTTGTTATTGCAATTAGGTCTGTCTTATGTGCGATTGAGTTAAGGCATTTTCCATCGCTCCGAATTACACAAATTTTCATATTATTGCCTAGTTATGAAAATAAAAACTAAATAATTTTGATTGATGAAATGTGGAAAAGTGCTAGTATATGTTCTAGAGTAAATTATAGTTGATTACTTAGAAGTAACAAAGTGAAATCGGGATCACTTATGGATCTGTTTGTGTGTCTGGCCCCTCATAAATATTCTGGTCTGGACTTTGAAAATAAATTGGGAATTTATTGAGTACCCTCTTGTTTGACGGATTTGAATTTCGAGGTACAAGTAAAGTTTTTTACCTTTTGCACTTAGGTCCCTCCAAGGAAGTTGGAGGCGTCGAATAAAAAAATTGGAGGCACTAAAATGCAATTCACCAACAGAAGATTGTGACTTTCCGACTTGGGTCTGAACAGATGAACGGAGGGGTCTCGAATAAAAACAATGGTCACTTGTACACATATTTGTAAATTACACTGAGGCCCCATATTTTACAAACACACCCTACAACCTTTTTTTCTGCATCGGTTGGGACCTCAGTTGATATTAAACTCCATGGTCTGCATGGTCAAATTGTGAATGTTAATTACATTTCGTAGGCCATCTACACAGACTGTAAAATTGGGGGATTCCAAATATGTGCATGTCTAAATTATTGAAGCCATGCTTCATTCACAAAAGCCCTATCCAATCTCTGTAGCATATGGTCTTGTTGCTTCCTATTGTTTTTCTAAATGAGCCATAAGCCTTTGTGACCAAGCTCTTGTAGTTTGTGATCTTCCAACATTCTAATAAGTCTTTTTGAGTTGAGTGTTTGCTGGAATTTTTGTCCACCTTTTATCTTCATCGGATATGGTTTGGTTAAAATATCCTATTGGAATTATTGGGTACTGAGAAGGGGTATATTTACATTAATATAGTTCCAAATATCTACCCTTCAAGCCGTATCAGGATGACCATATACAAAACCTTGAAACCATTGATAGTCATCCCTACTAGTGCATTTAACTAGAACAGAATTTCTACTAGTAACTAGAACTTGAAGATTAAAACTACTTGACTACAACACACACAACCCCCTACTGAACATACTGCTGGGACGTGACAACCCTCCCTTATCCTTGTTGATTCCTGCCATCTCAACATACTTTGCACATTCATCTGCGGGTTGTGAGCCTTCAGAAGTTTATTCATCTATCTTCTTGAAGGGGCATTGGGGAAAAACAATTTTTTTTAGGTTAAAGATGTATTCATTGATTTTCAAAGAGAGTTATTAAAAATTGTGGGCTATAGTCTCATCGAGAAACTTGATCTCTAGATTGTTGAGTGTGGGTAGCCAGTACGTGAGGTATTACATTGTCATGCCTTCTAATACAAACTACTTGTGGACATTTATGGAACTTCATTAGGATGGAAATATCATTTATGAGTAGACCAAAATTAGATAGGTCCTCCTTTCGGCTATTAATAGCCTGGACGACAATTTGTGTCTCCTTGAATTTGTTGATCTGGTAGACCCTTCTCCATTGATGTTTGTAAGCTTGCTCTTAGTGATAGTGCTTCTGCATATTTATCATTGTATGGAATAGGAAGCCCGTGTGTCTCTCCATAGACCTATGTTCCACTCGATTTCCTTATATACCATCCCAAACTAGAACTGTTGCTAGTTGTTGCAGTATCAAAGTATAAGATTTTCCCATTTGGATTTTCGGAGTTTGATAGGAGTTATGCTCATATGAAGGGCATGTTTTCCGTGCTAGGCTATCCAATTGCTTGCTAGCATAGAGAACACTATGTTGTGGTTGGAGGACGTGTTGTTCACCATGAAAGAGTTTATTTCAATGGTTCCACAGCTGGTACAACAACATAGTTGTGAGAGCCATGTCTTAACTAGTCAGCTCTAGTAGTAGCTCCTGTGTCCATAGTTCCGCACTAGGCTGCTAGTATTTGTATATATTCTCATACAACTTTCCTGCGAAGCAGATGTAGTGTGGTGTATGACAATGAAATAATACATAGGATAGAGAAGTATCTTCACTCGAGCATGTTAAGTAAGTTTTTTCATGTCTCGCATATCTCTGTCGTAAATTGTTTACCAATGGCAGCTGGTTCTTGCACAATCTCCATAACAGGTGCTTCGATTTTGGTGGCACTCCAGGTTCCAGATTTTCTTCCAATGCTGGGAAGGGCCCAAGCTGTTGTTGGCCATGCGTCCTGCATAAGAATAAAGTGGCGAATTAATTCCCAAGTTATATCCTGACTTGACCGTGTACTTACCGTCAGTTGTTAGTTGCCAAGACCATGTGTCCGGGTGATGATGGATACTACTACATGACATTGATAAAATGAGAGAAGCTTCTTCTTCGTTGTTGAAAATCTCTCGGATAAGACTTTCATTCCAATAATTTGTTCCTCCTAATTTTAGGTGGTTCACTGTCAGGTTTTCAGGAAAAGATGACGGAAGGGATTGGGGTTTTAGGTTACCAGTGACCAAAGGCCGTGTGTAATGTTTGCAGTCATCCCATATCTGATACGTTTACGAACGCCTAGATGCAATAATTTCCTTCCTTCCTTCCAGGATGGATCGCCATGCATTTGAGGGGTCATATCCAAGACCGACCTCTAGGAATAACAAAGATGGAAAATATTTAACCTTTATAACCATTGCCACCATCGACTATGGGTTACTAAGTATTCTCCAAGCCTGCTTTCCTAGCATTTCCGTGTTGAAAATCTTAAGGTCTTTGAAACCTAGGCCACCTAGACCTTTTGTTAGGCATAATTGGCGCTATTGAGCCCAGTGTATCTTCTTCTTTTGAGGATTGCTTCCCCACCAATACCTTGCATATGTTTATGTATATTATCTATCAGATTGTCAAGTAACATAAAGCAAGAAATGGTGTAGGTGGGGCTAGATTGTAAAACCACTTTTATGAGCACTTCCTTCCATCCTTTGGATAGTTGTTTTTTATCCCAACTTTCGGCCTTTTTCACTATCCTATCCTTGAGAGCTTCCAATAAATCTGACTTAGATCGCCCAAATATTATTGGGAGCCCGAGATATTTATCATGATTTACTGTTTCATATATCTGTAATGTGGATAGGACTCTGGATTTGTCGCTATCTGAGGTATTTGGGCTGAACCTGACAGAAGATTTATTGAAATTCATATTTTTCCTGAAGCAAGGCCAAATCTATGTAGAATGTCTTTTAAATTGGTCGCCTCCTATGCTGTAGCCTTTCCTAATAATAACGTGGCATCAGCAAAAAAATGGGAGATATAACTGGTGCCGATCGAGCTATCTTCAACCCGTGAAGATCCTTTTTTCACACAGCTTCCTGTAACATTTGAGAGAATACTTCTCCGCAAATGATGAACAAATATGGGGATAGCGAATCACCCTGCCTGGGTCCCTTGAAGGGTATTACTCTTCCAAACTGCTTTCCATTAAGCGTGAATGAAAACCTTACTGTGGATATACAGTTTTCAATAAAGGATGACAAAAGTAGGATTAAATCT
The DNA here is from genome assembly GCA_032355405.1 of Rubia balearica. Lineage (NCBI taxonomy): Eukaryota > Viridiplantae > Streptophyta > Magnoliopsida > Gentianales > Rubiaceae > Rubia > Rubia balearica. Next base: position 12,479,407 of record JAULKJ010000008.1, read on the forward strand.
CATACTTAGGAGAACCTTGAGTAGAAAGGGCCATTCAATTATGTCAAAAGCCTTACTCATATCCATCTTAATGGACATAGATCATGTACGCCCCGTTCTTCTCTTTTTGATATAGTGGTGAACCTGATGCACAATGAGAACATTGTCTGTGATTAATTTGTTCTTGACAAAAGAACTTTGGTGGCTTGAGATGACAGCATCCAATATCTCTTTAAGCCTATTAGAAATGCATTTAGAGACTATTCAACAAACCACATTGCATAAACTGATAGGCCTGAACTGTGTAATATCTGTCAGTTTCTTGACCTTTGGAATGAGCACTATGTTAGTATCATATATAAATTGTAATTCCTCAAAGGTAACTTTTACACCCACAATGTTCCAATATTTTTGAAAAAATAATGGTGGCATGCCATCAGGACCCGGGGATTTTCGGAGCCATATTCTTTAGAGTTAGAATTATCTCACCTTGAGTGTACGGTCTCATTCGTCTGTCATTCATCTCCTGTGGGACTTTTGGAGTCATCATTGTCCTCAATTGATCAATAACAAGTGAAGGCGGATTTGTACTTTCGAAAAGGTCACGAAAATGATATGAGACAATGGTTTCCATATCCCCTTCCCTCGTGCACCATTGCCCTTACTTATCCTTTAGGCCATAAATGGTATTTCTTCGTTTTCGCTTATTTGTAAAAGTATGGAAGAAGCCTGTATTCCTATCACCCTTCTCTAACCAATGTTGTTTAGCCCTTTGTTTCCACTTCATCTTCTCTATGTCCAGTTGGTACTCAAGTTTTGAAAACAAATTAATATAAGAGTAGGATGACATGAGTTAAGTTGAAAGAATGGATTTATTAATTATTTTTTTAAAAAAAGAAAGAAAGTGGAATGAGGTGGGATGATCATATTAGACGGCTAAGGAAAGTAATGCAAAATATGTTAGAATTGAAAACAATCACATGATAAAAATTTCAGCCCATTAATGTGTATATTTTATATGAAAATACTACTGGCACGAAGATCTAAGTGATATTGAGATGGCCTCGAAGCTTATTTCTACATTTAACTTAATACAAGAACTTGGGTGAGACGGTTTCACTTAATTTAATGGTGAGACGGGGTGTTTAAATAGAATCATTTAAAGATGGGAATGACATGGGGTACTTTTTGTAATTTATAAAACTTTAGTTAGTACCTTGTCTCACCATAAGTTATGGTGAGACGGTCTCATATGAGTCTTTCTCTTAACTTAAATATTTTATATTAAAGATAAATCATATTATAATGACCAATATAAACGTGGGTATTGATAGCATTTGATTGACTCCATACGTTTGATTTAATTAACGTGGACCATAAGGTCCATAACTATACAGAGGTGTCTGCCTATTAAATTTTAACTGATGTTTAACTTTTAAATTTTATTCCGATCAAGTAAACAATAAAAAAATACTAACAATTATTTAACAAGCACTTGATATTAGTTCATTCTAAATTTTAATATTAATAAATAATTAATAGTAGTTATTTATCAAACACTTAGCAAAGTTAAGCTACTAACAAAAATATAGTTTAAACCAGCCAAATGAAGAATTTGAAAATCTATTTGCATTTGCCAGACAAATCTTTAAAATAAATGCGAGCGCATCGTAACCTGATTTTGATTATAACTTTTAAGGGAATCACCGAATTAATCATGGTCTTTTATATGGGAGATATCTAAATAACGTAGATTAGGAAACAAAATCAGATTACGATGCGCTCACATTTACTACCCATGAACACCTCCATATATTATTTTATCATCTAAGTCTATAAATACAGATTCAACTCTCTCATTTCTTATTTTTTATATAACAATATATTTTCAAACTTTCACACACACAAAAAAGGTGAAGATGAAGAAGGCAAGTGTTGTGGCCGTACTTTTGATGGTGGCGATATTGGTGGCAGCGGCGGCAATGGCGGCGGCGGATTCTTCGACGCCACAGGAATCGCAGTACGAGTGCTATCTCAAATGCTGGGCTATAAAATGTCGGAGCCAAGTTAAGTGTTTTAACGACTGCATCAAAACTTGTCCGAAAGGCCCGTTTCATCCACCACCTCCGCCCGCCAATGCCTAGAAATGTTGCATCATTAGTTCAGTACTCATCTTCTTCTTAGTTCTACTGGGGGCGAGAAAGTTTATGAGTACGAGTAATATGCAGTGCACTTGATCAATTGATTTTGAATTTATTTTTGAGGCAGTTATTTTAATTTCTCATTGTACTTTTTTCAGACCATATGTGATATTGAACACCCATATATTTAAGTATCCGACATCGTTGGCGTCTATGGAAATGCCTTAATGGAAAGACGGGTTGAATTAGAATTATAAAAAGGTAAAATGTTTTAGCTACGTGAAATAGTTATAAGCTTATAATCAAATTAATGCAACCTGAAAATTTTATCTTGATTTATTCTAATTTGCAGTTTAAAACTTGGTCTTTTCATAACTTATGGAAAAATTCTCTTTTAATAAGCGGACTCTTTTTGGTATAAGAGAAAATATGGTGAAAAGAAAATAGAGAAGGTCTCTAGTTAGTCTCTATTAAACTAATTATTAAAAAATTAATTTTTATATTTTGTAAGGTCGGTTACAATTATTTTATATTTTGATATTCATTTTTAAAAGTTTTCATAATTATAAATAACTTAATAAAAAATAAAAATAAAAATAAATATTAAATTACTTAATCAATCATGTACTACTTATAAAATAACCCGGTTTAAAATAAAAGTTTGTGGAGAAAATAGAGATGGATCAGAAAAATCACCTATCAAAAGTTAGGATGTTTGAGAAGATTGAGGTGTGACGATCGTGTCCACCCATTGGATCAAAACAGGGGGAAATTGGCAATAAAAGTGTTTTCGTTGGAATAGATAAGCACCTAATATGGGAATATTGATTTCATATTTTTCATTTAGCCTTTCCTATATTCTAACATTTAGAAGTAATGTATAGAGAAGCATGGGAGTATCTGATTCCTTGAAGGAACAAGACCTTGAAAGTTCCATTTTCAAGTGTTACTAAGCAAGCATTCTACCATTAGATGTTCGATCATTTACTTCGGGGAATTATTGGCTGAATTGAGGGAATTGAGTCGATGTGGCCGTCCTGGCTTAATTGTGAAAGTTGAATAAGTAAAGTGCATTTATTATCTACAGTCTCTTGTTTAGTACACATATACTCCCCAGTTTTTCAAAAATGCATATATATACCCCAGTTCCTTGCTTATGCACACATGTCCCTCTGTTTTTCAAACTCTAAACTCCGGTTATAGGTGTACATGTGCACTTTGAAAAACAGGGAGGGTTATATATTCATTTTTGAAAAACTGTGAAAAGTATATGCACTAAAAAAGAACTAAGGGTGAAAGTTCAGATTTACTTAATTGGCAATTTGTGGAAATTATGCAAATATGGATAGTTTGTGTTGAAACATCAAAAAATGAATGTTGGTGATATAAGGAAGGTGGAGTTGTAATCCAAGAAGAAGAAGAGATATTTCGTTCATAATGTTTTGATTGGAGAATATATCAATTCCTATATTTATGAGATTGGATTAGATTTATGGA